>CM031235.1:6233858-6277753 GCA_018340775.1 Taxus wallichiana var. yunnanensis | reverse complement strand
AAATAGTGCCATGGTTGGACTTAGTCTAATTTTGTTTGAAGCAATTTACATTTTTCCTAAAGTTAAACTAATTTATTTTGCATTCATATGCATAATGACCATTTTTCTTGTAATAATAAAACTAAATGTTAGATATATCTATGTACCTTTGTCCTCAATTATGACTATGACTGTTGTACTACCCTCTAGAACTTGAAAAGTATGATTTTTTGGCTAATTCGTCTCACTAATTTATACATGCTTACACTAATTTTGCCTTCTATCTATCCATATATGCCTCTTCTTCTTGAATTTGACTTTCCTCTTATGAAACTAAAACTTGGCTTTTGAATGCATGTTCTATATGATAACTCCCATAACTATTTAATATTGCCTCAAGCGATAATAAACAAACCATTATATCATCAACACTTTGAGTTGGGTGACTTTTTTAAAGTCCTTTATATAACCAATAAGTATTGGTGTCAAATTTATTAAGTAGACTCCCAAGAAATTTTAAATAATCTTATGATCTATAAGTATCTCTCAATAAGATTTGACTTGGTTTACTAGACCCATGAGTTGGGTAAAAACCCGATTAGTTGTTCTTGAATCCTTCATACACACAATTTTCAAAATTTCTTGTATGTATTTACAAAATTTCTCCTTTAACCTCATTTAAAACCACCTGATAGGAAGTGTCTTAACTATCCCAAGATTATTTAGACCTAGCTTCTATTGTAACCCTAATAAATATGGACTCATCCATGATTTGTTGAATGATAAACATGGATTTTGTATTTTTTAGTTTTCTTTTGATAAATCTCTTTTTGCATGTGTGAGGGCTTGCAAAGTTGTGTGATTTTGAGGTTGATTGACCCCATTCTCAACTAAATCCCATAAATATTGAGTTTAAAAATAAATTTTCATTTTAATACTCAAAAATTCATAATTTTGTGCTTTTGAACAATGTAATCTAGGGTTGTGTGAGTCTAATACTCACTGTTAGCTTATAACAAGACTATCAAATCTAAATTTTTTTCCTAACACCTTTATTAAATGAAATCAATAGCTTTGATAGGTCAAATTTTAGGATTGGATGAAGAGAAAACCCTTTTGAAGGGCGTGCTCTTATCTGACAGTTGGCAAAATTTGGTGCCAAGCTGCAACCAACAAAGGAAAGGCTGCACCAAACAATATAAAACACACAAAATATAAATTATATTTGATTTGAAACTTCATACAATCTCGTAGTTGGTATGTATATTGTTTTTGTTTCTCTTCTTGTGTCCTCTTTTTGTTAAAAAAATAAACTCTTGTGTTTCGCATGTATCTATTTACAATATTCTCCTTCTATATCCCTCTTTCTATATTTCTTCGTATATGTTGCAACATATATTTCTCTGTTATATTCTTGAGTTGTGATTCTCTATTCTCTTTTAGACACTTTGTGTTCTATTGCGTGGTACGGCCTACATATAAATACACACACACACACACACACATATACACACACACATATAAATAAATACATATATATGTATATATATTATACATACTACCTCCACGTGTTGTTCCTTTTCCATGAACTGGACCCAAATTCAAAACCAATTCTGTTGATTCTAGGGGTTGAATTTCGCTTCAAGCCCATCGCTATATAAATTAGTAGAATTGTGCCACGTGTTTGTTATTGGACATAAGAGATCGACCATTGAATCACCTTGACTAAGGGGGTGGACCCGAGCCAATATAGAATGTGGTTCACTCTAGGGGTTACATGTCCTCTAGGAGCCATCACCCAAAAGTTAGATGAAATGTTGCCACGTGTATCACCATTGGACGGTCAATATCTCCAATGAATTGCCATGACCAAGAACCAAACCCAACACACTATACACCATGATTAATTCCACGGGGTTTAGATCTAGAGGAGGAAAAACATTAGGAGGACAACAAAATGTTTCCATGTGTCCTCTCGCATTGGCAGGGAATTTAAAAACTTAATGGCCACAAAGAAAATGACCATTGATATAAATACATGTCACGCCTAGGTAGTTAGGAGAGAGGGAAACCAAAAATTGAACCTGTGGGAGGCTCAAGATTACAAAGTCATTAATTTTGACACTCCCCTTAATCTTGAGCCAAACAAAAATTAATTCAAAAACTGATTTTCAAGTTCTGGACATCTACGACGCCCATAATTTCTCTTAAATGCTCAAACCTTTCTTTTGACAAAGGTTTGGTAAAAATGTTAGCTAGTTGCTACTCGACTTGTAAAACTTGAGCTTGATTTCACCTTTCTCAACCAATTCACGAATGAAATGATATCTGATTTGTAATATGCTTGCTTCTACCATGAAAACTGGATTCTTTGACAATGCAATTGAAGACATATTATCACAAAAATAACAAAACCTCCTTGTTGCTCTTCATGCAAATCTGAGAGGATTCTCCTTAACCATATTGCTTGATAAAAACTCAATTTGCTGCAATATATTTTGCTTCAGTATTGACAAATGAAACAATGACTATTTCTTTGAAGCCCATGAAATGACTCATGAGCCAATATTAACACATATCTAGATGTGCTTTTCTATCATCAAGTCTACCTACCCAATCACTATCTATGTATCCATAAAATCAATCATATATAAAATTACATTATTCCTTTTCCCATTTACATACCTCAAAACATGTTTTCCCTTTGCCAAGTGTGTCTCCTTTGGAGTCTCCATGAATCTAGAAATCAAGCTAATTGCATACATGATATCAGGTCTAGTTGCAGTTAAATACATCAATCTTTCTACCATGATTTTGTAGCAGAGGATCTACATTGCTGCTATGCCAAATCATATTTTGTCAATTTTAAACTTAATTTAGCTAGAATAGATGTTGGTTTCTTTATCCAACATTATGAATCTTTGCAAGATTTATTTTGCATATTTTTTTGAGAGACAAAATTCCCTACTTTGTTTGTTGACCTCAATGCCAAGAAAATACTTCAACAATCCCAAATTAGTCATCTCAAATTCCTTCTTCATGGATGATTTGAATTCATCTATGGCCTTGTTTGTATTTCTAGTAAATATTAAATCATCTACATATAAAACAAAATCAAAATCTCACCATCATTGCTTGCTTTGATGTAGAGTGTGGGCTCACTACTACTTTTTCTAAAGCCATTTCTAATTAGATATGAGTCTATCCTATTGTACCATGCCCTTGGTGCTTGTTTGAGTCCATACAATGCTTTCTTGAGCTTGTATACTTTCCTCTCATGCCCTGGATCTCATAACCTGGTGGTTGTCCCACATACACCTCTTCTTCCAACACTCCATTCAAGAAAGCTGATTTAACATCCATTTGATGGACTTTCCACTTGTGATGAGCAGCTATGGCAATAATTGTTCTCACTATTCTAGCCTTGCTACTGGAGAAAATGTTTCATTATAATCACATCCAGGACTTTGTTTGTAGCCTTTGGAAACTAACCTTTCCTTATGTCTTTCAATTTTGCCTTTAGGAGTAGTCTTGGTTTTATAAACCCACTTGACTCCAATAACTTCTTTCCCTACTTTGGAAGATATACTAGCTCCCATGTTCCATTCTTCTCTATTGCATGCATTTCTTCATCCATTGCTTCACACCATTTATGATCCTTAATTTCTTCCTCAAAATAAATTGGATCAACTGCTGAAAATAGAAAAAAATAATCATTTCATCTTCATTTTCTTCATACCTTGACTATTCATAAATCTCTTGAACACTCCTCATTCGACCTTGGTGCTGATTTAAATTATATGATGATGAATATGCTTCATTTTCTAGTCCTTGCATGATTTGTTGGCTGCTTTGCCATTTGAAGATTCACTCCTTTGTGAAATGGGTGTCCAACTTGGTGCATTGTTTACTCTACCATTTTTGTTTCAATCAATGATAGGTGCATTTTCCTTTGCTTGTGGCTGATCCACTTCTTGTGCATCTCCCCAAGATGCTTCCTCAATGAATTAAACATCCCAGACTGATTATCAGTTCCTTTGTAACTGGATTATACAATATGTAAGCTTTAGATTGCTCACTATACCCAATGAAAATGCACTTCTCTCCTCTATTATCCCACTTTGATCTTCTTTTCTTGGGCACATGTGCATATGCTACACACCCAAAAATTCCAACTCTTTGCTTCAACCTAAAATTCATGTTCAATCCTCTTGCTTTGATCATGCTTCTTGTCATTTCTTGAATGGTTCGATTCTTCCTCTTAGCTACACCATTTTGTTGCGGTGTATACCTAGTTGTGAATTGTTTCTTGATCTTGTGCTCCTTACAGAATTTTAAAACTCATTTGATATATACTCTCCCCTCTATCCATTCTCAATGTATTTATATAATGGCCACTATGCTTCTCAACCATGGCCTTGAATTGTTTGAATACTTCAAATGTTTCTGATTTATTTTTCAAGAAATAAATCCATGTCCTTCTGTTGAAGTCATCTATAAAAGTAATGAAATACACACTTTTAGATAAGGAGGGAGTCTTCATGGGACCACATAAATCTGAATGTATCAGCTCAAGAGGTGAGATTGCTCTCCAAGATTTACCTGAGGGAAAATCATTTCTATGTTGCTTCCCTAATATACATCCTTCACATACTCTATATGGATGTTCAATAGGTGGAATCCCTTTAACCATTTGATTTTTATAAAGAAAATTCAATCCACCATAACTTAGATGTCCATACCTGAGATGCCAAAGAGTAGATTGATCAATGACTATTTTTTTAAACGTTGTTGCGCCTGTACTCTGCATCCTCAAAGGAAACATTTTATTTTGTGTCATCTTCATTATTGCAATCAACTTGTTGCTTCCACTTCTATCATATATACTACATTCTCCATTTTCAAACCTCACCTTATATCCATTTTGGACAAGCTTCCCAATACTGAGAAGATTATACTTCAATCCTGGGACATAGAAAACATTATGAATCTACTTCTTGTCTCCTTGCTTGGTGAGAATGGATACAATTCCTTTACCCATCACAGAACCTTGTCATTTGTTCCCATCTTCACTTCAGATCTAATTGCTTCATCTATGTTATTGAACATTTCCTTATTTCCACACATATGGTTGCTTACATGCACTATCCAAATACCATATTTGTTTGTTTCCTTGCTCAACTACATTGCAAGTTAGAAAGAAAGTTCCACTCTTTTCATTCTTTTCAGGTTCAACTTCTTTTGCATTAGAGAAGATTGCATTATGATTTTGATTTCTCATATCATATTCTTTCTTTCTACATTCACTTGCATAGTGTCCATACTTTTTGTAGTAACATTGTACATTTGATTTATCATACCTTTGTGTAGAACCACCTCTGGAAGTGTTGCTCCTTCCTCTTCCTCTGGCTTGTGGCTCTTGATGATTATGTCTTCCACCTTCTTGTTGGTTGCTAAATCTTCCTCTTCCTCTATTGTAGGCTCCTCTCCCCCCTCTAACATTTGTATTTGTTTTGAAGGCTTGTTCATTGGAGGAGCTGATCTGACTCATCCTTTGTTCATGGGTTTGTAAAGAACCCATTAGCTCATCAACTGTCATTTTCTCAAATCCTTGGAATCCTCTATTGCAACCACAACTGGATCAAATCTGGTTGGAAGGCTCCTCAATACCTTCTCTATGATCCTATGATCTTCAACCACATCTCCATTAGTCCTCATTTGATTGACTATGGTCATTTTTCTTGTGAAAAAATCATTTATTGATTCTGATTCTTTCATGAGAAGGGTCTCAAAATATCTCCTCAACATCTGCAATCTGACTATCTTCACCTTGTCACTTCCTTGATAAGCATTCTACAAGGTATCCCATGCTTGCTTGGAGTTTATAGCTGCTGCTATCCTTGGGAAAACTAAATCAGTGACAAAATTTTGAATATAACTTAAAGCCTTTGCATCCTTTCTTTTATTTTCCTTCAAAGCATTCTTTTGAGCTTGTGTGAGTGCATTGAAAGCAGCCTGGTCTGCTACCTCTACATATCCTCCTTCAACTAGTTCCCATAGTTCTTGAGAAGAGAACAATGTCTTCATTTTAATGCACCAAATATCATAGTTTTTCCATAAAATATTGGGGGTTGTTGCCACGAGTTGTTGCTACTAGAAGCCATTACAACTCAACCCAGAAAATAAGACTCAAAAGCTCCAACAACCTCAAGCTCTAATACCAAGATGTTGGAAAAATTTGGTGCCAACTGCAACCAACACAAGGAAAGACATAACTAGAACAATATAAAACACACACAAAATATATATTATATTCGATTTGAAACTTCATACAATCTCAAAGTTGCTGCTCTGTAAATTTTCTTTTGTTTCTCTTCTTGTGTCCTCTTTTTGTTTCTTTTTCTTACAAAAATAATCTTTGTGTTGTTGCACGTATCTATTTGCAATATTCCCCTTCTATATTTCTTTTTCTATATGTTGCGGCATATATTTCTCTACTATATTCTTCGAGTTGTGGCTCTCTACTCTCTTTTCTACTTTGTGTTATATATGTATGTATGTATGTATGTATGTGTATATATATATATATATCGCTTCCATGTGTCATTCCTTTGCCATGACCTCGGACTCAAACCAAAACCAATTCATGTTGATTCCGGGGTTGAAGTCCGCCAAGGGCATTACTATAAAAGTGGTGGAATTGTGCCACATGTTCGTTGTTGGAAGGATGAGATCGATCACCGACTCGCCTTGACTAAAGGGTGGACCCGACGCCAATATAGAATGTGGTTTACTCCGGGTTACACATCCACTAGGAGCCATCGCTCAAAATTTAGACGAAATACCGTCACGTGTATCGCTTTCATTGCCATGAATAAGAGCCCGGACCATAGACACACTATGCACCATGGTCAATTCCGCGAGATTGAGATCCATGAGAGGAAAAACATTAGGAGGACAATGGAATGTTGCCACGTGTACTCTTGCATCAAGTGGGATTTAAAAATTCAATGGTCACAAAGAAAATGTCCACAAATATAAATACATGTCAACCGGGTAGTTAGGAGAGAGGGAAACCAAAATTGAACTCAAAGAGGCTCAAGATTATAGAATTAACAAATAAATCCTAAAAAATAAAACTACATCTTATAGCTGAAATGAGAAACATAACACAAACTTAATGCACATAAATAAACTTCTTCAATCAATATTTTAGCAGCATTTCATTACTCTTCTTCTTCTTCTCGAGAACCCTAAAAAATCAAGAAATTACATACACATATATAGTTCCTCTACAATGGTTTTCCAAAACTATTTTCAAACACTTTTTCTAATATATTTTTTCCCTTTTTGAATTGATTGCTTTAAATCTATGCACTTTTCTAACAACAAGACTACAGGCAGGGGTGAGTCGAGTTTACTTTCTAACATTCACATCTCTCAAGTGTAGGGATAGAGCCAAGAGGAGGGGTTGTTCCTCCTCATCCCTTTGATTTTACTTGTATGAAAATTTTGGGACCACAAGACTCCAAGGTTGAAATACATGTATCAATACTTGAATCTTGAGATTTCAAAATATCGGGATCTCGATTCTTGAGGACCTTTACTAGACTTTTGAGATTGGATTTGGTGAAATAGTTTTTGTAACTTTGAAATCCTTAGTGTCATGTGGGCTAGATGTGCTCATCATTCACATGTTCTCATGGACCTTAGAAAGACTTTGGCTTCATAATCTCATGTAATTATCATGTAGATCTCTTACCACATGGTCAGCATCCACCCAAAGTGTCAAAGTTGACCTTAGTCAAAGGTTTTGGAAACATAATTTTCTTAAGTGTCCTTGTTTCACTTAATTAAGATTGATGAGTTTGTAAACAAAGACTTTAAACCATTTAATCATTAAGTGAACATATCAAGGCCAAAAATCCTCAAAATCTCGTCTTTTTGGGGATCCAACCTATAAAATGATAAAGAAAACAAGGCCAAGAGTTTTGATATGTTTAAATCATTAGAATACCTAAAAATGTATACAATCTATCATTTTAAACCCTCGACCTCCAAGATTTTAACTATAAAACTCCCCGAATTGAAGTGAACAATTTTGGGTGCCAACACTAATAATCCTTTTATCTCCACGATCTATAGAATTTTTATGTATTCTATAACACTAATGGAATCCTACAAAAGGCATTCCTATAATCCTTATAGGTATTTTACCATTTTTGTTTAATCGCCTTAGTAGTAGATTGTTGAGCACCTTTTTAATGATTGAAAATTCCATCCTTGTCCACTTTATCGACAAAAAGGCCAATGCTTCTCCAAATATTACCGTAAATTGAAAGATATTTGGTTTTTGAATGATCAGGCTTGAAAATGGGTAAATGTATATGGAGATATTGAAATATCTGGAAGAAGAGACATTGACAATGGAGATGGCATGTTTCTCTCTTCTCTAAAACAATCTCTAAAGTTATCTCCGTCAAAGATAATTAAAGTTATCTTAGTCTACTTAATCCCATTTCATCATCTCTTATTTGATTATGAAAATCGGAAAGTTGTGATTCTCTTCATTAATTAGTTGATGAAAGCATGGAAGTGCGTTCGAAGTTAACTTCTTTCCCCGTTTGTTAGATCTTTCGTAAACTTATCCTTCTCTGTTATCATCACATTTTATTGGAAAAAATGGCAGATGAAAGATTCTCGCCATTAATAACTCTCTCACTGGAAGACTCCATTCGAAAGTAAAATAATAATTTGTAGAATAACCAACTATACTACAAAGAACCCATAAAATATAATATTGGATTCATAAAACCATTGATATGATCTCCATCAAAAATATTCACGCTCAAATCCAATTAAACATAAATCTTTGAAAAATAAGAGGAAAGGGAGTCAAATATTGGAAAACCAAATAACTTCCAAATGTTAGAAAACTATAGACTTTGCAGAATAAATATGCGTAAAGTTGAATAACAAAATAACAAGCTTTACATAGAGATAAATGATATATACAAGATACTGAAACATACGAAGAGACGAACACCAGATTTTACGTGGTAAAACTCTAGGTAAGTGTTTAGGGAAACATCAAGGGTGTAAGATATCAAACTTTTATCAATCAAGATGAACAGATTACATGCAAACTCCTTATATAAGAAATTTTTAGATCTCCACAAAACTATATACACCTAATTGGCGAAGTAGAGTTATGATTCCTCCTTCGTAAAATAGAGTGAAAAAACTCCATTAGGATTTTCCTTCCTAAAAATAGAATTCGGTTGAATTCGTCTTTCTAGAAACAAGGGATTGACTCCTTAATTTTTGATTTGGGGCTTTGCCTGAACCCCCACCAAGTGGGGGCTCCATAATATATCATCGTCCCCCTAGACCTCCTGCAAGACATGAGTGGGGGCAAGCTCCCCACACCCCCTTTAAGAAGTGAGGTATAAACCACGCCACAAAGGGATCCAAAATTTAACTTTGTTGGCACATATCTAACACCAAAATGAGACTCTGAATAAATAATTAGATTATATATTTAAAAGAAAATATGGAAGGTAGTCGATATTGAAAAAATATAGGATGCTGAAAATGAGACATGGATTAAATGAGATGTGGTCCAATGGTGTAAAAGGCATTGCCTTGGTATCCACAAAGGTTCCACTCTAGGAGATACCAAATAAATGATGAGGTTGGGATTGGATCGTGCCCAAGTGAATTTGACAAATAAGGCCGTTTATTTCAACCCGCGAGAACATATTTTTATTGAAGGTTTGTTTTAAATTTATTTTCTTTTGAAAAGTAAATGGTGGAAGATACCTTCAAAATAGCACTTCACACACCCAAATCGCTTCACCTTTTAAAATCGGGCATCTATTTTGGATTAATGTAACATTCATAGTTCTTATAAAGGAAATATATGTACCTTATCTGTTTGTTCTATTGGGATACACATTTCTATAGCTTTCTTTATACACATCTCTCATTGTTTCTGTAAGCAACCCCTTAAATACATAGAAAAGGATACTATATATAAGGAAAATGGTTAAATTTCAGTGTTTTTCTTGTTGTAACTTCTAGGTATGGTTAAACTTATGTTTTATTTTTTCTCTTGAATAAGGAAAATGGTTAAATTTCAGGTGTTGCTTGTTGTAATCTTAGGATGTCACATCCCTTAACACTTGTAGATAAGCTCCCGATATGGTATGTGGCTAGATCTAGGTTATTATCGAGCCGGAGTAGCTTCTCGCCCAATCACTCCTCGTAGTTGTAGTTATTTTATCGGGTTCGATTCGCACTTAGATATATCTAAAACTTGGGTAAGTAGTCACTACCACCATGCTTTTCTATGGAGGGCTCTTTGACTCATTAAATATATTCGTGGTCCGATTTCACGGGTTATATTTCGTTTGGAGAAACTCCTAGCTATTGGATATTGGTGTTGCATGCTTCTAGAGCACATACTGCTTTTCTCGTCATTAGATATAGCCCCCTTAGCTATCCACCAAATCATTGTTTTTCCTCATTTGTGATTTTACACCCTTACATAGCTCATATTGTAAGGGTTTGTTAATGGGATTAACAAAGGGTCCCTAAAATTTTGTTGCAAACTTCACATCGAGATATGTGTTCTAAAATGACATTATAAGCCTTGTTTTACAAAGACTTATGTACTTACAAAGCATTTCTTGTTCCAAAATTTCCATATTTGCCTCTCCAATTTTGGATCTTATGAAGATACAAAGCTTTATATCCTTGCAAATTGGTGAGATGGGAAATGGGGCACAATCATGTCTTTTCTAGAGTTTTCATCAATCGGGATTTCTCCATGGTAAATTTGTGTTTATGATGATGTTAAGCTATCAAGTTTAAATCATTTCATGTGATTATTATTTCGTTCCTTTCACACGCTTCAATTCGTTTCCGTCACTTTTGACAAATAATTTCAACTCTATAAATGTTGATATCATAAAATCAATTAATAACATCGAGATAAATTGATTGATATTCATCATTTAGAGTTGGTATCAATTTAAGGATTAGAAAATATAATCAAGATAATTAGAGTCCATGGCAATATAAAATCTTTTCGTTGTTTATTAGATTGTGTGGGTGTATTTTAGATTTATGTCATTTGGAATATTGTCAAAAAAAGCGAAGGTGATTTACTTCAATATAGATATTCAAGAATATGGAACCTCATTATCTGGACTCAACAAAAAAAGTGAAGGTCTTGTTTGCCTCATTGTCTTCTGGACTTGAGATGCACTTTCTTTTTTAACATATGTTTTTATATTTGTGATGAATAAAATATTCCTCGAAAACCCCTCATTATTTATTTCTACATTAGGGATAAATATTTATGCAATGAGGCCTAATTTTTACTATTTTAAATATGTTTGGATCTTATTCCAATATTTATGGGTAGATGGATTACTTTTTAATGTAAAATCACTTTCCCATAAAACATTTTTGTGAAACCACATTGGCTTGCATGCTTTATAGATTTTTAGGGTTAAAGCTTTTACTTCAATTGTGATAGATCTTATTATTCTAAGGCTTGTTCCATTTTATTTATTCAAATCTACCATCCCTAGCTATTGTGTGTTACATTCAAAATTTAGTGTGCTTGTAATGGTTCACCCTTTAGATGTTCTTTTCCAAGATTATTGAAAACTAAATTGTGATATGAGAGAACAAGCTAGTAAGGGAAAAGTTAAAAAGTGTTGGCATCATGCATAGTAAAAGTAATATGGATTTGAACTTGGATGTACACAACTTCTAGATAATACCCTTATAGACCACGAGAAAACCTTAATACAAAATCTAGGGGATAATATGGAATTAGATGCATGTTTCCATGTAGAGATCAATGTTTTTATGGGAACACTATAGCCTCTCAAGATGGTTATTGTAATGCAAAAGGAAAAGGTTATGATTAAGAATCCAAATTAGAAGAAAAAAATCTTAATGATAATATTTGTACAATTTTTACTCATATATTACTAAAAAGAATTTTGTTGTTCATGTTGCATATATGTATCTTTGCATACATATGAGGTCATCTTGTGCATGACTTTTTTTTAGATTGGGTAAAAGTGGATTTTGAAGGATCGGGAACCCTGTACAACCGAAAGATAAGCAATAAATCCCAAGAGATAAAAAAATAGAAACAAGACCCCACGGGCCCAAGGAGAAACAACTAGACAAGCCAACACACAGAAAGAGGAAAGCACCAGAAAGGAAGAAAGGCCCAACAAAGGGGAACAATCAAAACAGCTTGCCCGCTACCCTGTGGATCCTAACTACCTGGGACTTTCCTTTATGAGATCTAAGGCTCATCTTGAGAGGCGAATTACCAACTTTACCTTTCTTCTTGTTGTTCACAACCTTCCAACTGTCCCCCTATTAGGATCTACATTCTCATCCGGGTGGACAGAAAGACAAATTTCAAGTGGCTCCTTGTTATTCAAACTATGAATCTACAAAGAACAAGGGGATTTAGAAACCCCCTCATTTCCAACCTCTTGTTGTAATTCGAAGAATCGGTTTAGTGGGCGAAGTACAACCCCTCCCCTCGGCACTTCCTCCTACTCGTCCATTTTCTCACACTTCTCCTCACCCTAGTTCCCCTGAATGAGTGTCTAAGACATCCCCCTATCATTGTCCTCCTAAGCATAAACCACTAGGTTATCAGGATTAAAATCCTTCCACCACGAGACCCTCCCCTTAATCAGCTTGACAATTTGATGATCGAAGCCGTGACCGAGTGCAAAACACGTTCTACATCTAAAAGGAGACCTTCAAAATCCAAGTTTTGGGTCCAAGTAGAATCCATTACTTTCACTCTATTGTGGCCGGGAAATCAGCAGTCATATCCATATCCACCAAGATATGAGCAAAAGTGGTGTGATCAAAAGAGTCAGTTCTAGGATCCACAGCCTAAGAATTTACCCAAAGCATTCCCTATAGCCTTGAAGCAATCTTCACTCCAAAAATGCAAAGGTAAATAGGGTAGACGGATCCACACATGTTTGATAGTGAAGGTTTTAGTAACGGGATTAAAGTTAGGAAACCAAGGCTTCATGAGAAGAAGATGTGACTGGAATTCCCATATTTTTCCAAGAATCAGATCCCTATCAGAGGAGCTATCAAAAACTGCAATGAAAATACCTCGAGCATACGGGTAAATGTTGAATTTACCATCGATCGTGGGGTTCCATTGTTTAGATATCCATTTGTGCAAGGATGGAAGGCCAGGACAACAACTTGTGTACCTGCAAATCGGTCCTCTGCTCGGAAGAAATCCACCGATTCAGCCATGTCCTCTCCAAAGGATACAACAGAGTTGATTTGGCATAAGCCATGGGCTTAGTAGGTAATTTCCCTCCATATTTCATTGCCTCCTGGAAAGAAAAAGATTTTCCCCTGGTTCGGCCCGCATCTCGGCCCCCGAAACTCCCCGTCCATCATAACATGTAATTCGACCCAAAATTTCACACCCAAACAACACAGAAAAAAACAGGATAATTTTTTTTTGACGCATGACACGACACAACATGCCACCACCAAGGTCACAACTAACTCCGTGGGTAACTCAATACAAGGATGACCACAAGGGTAGCACGGAAATGTTCACACACGCCAAGGATGATTCACTTTTCTATCTGAAAAAAACAACATAAGAAACCACCACATAACACACCTACAGATAGGGCAAGCCACAATGAGGAATTATTGATGGTTATTTATTTTTAAGTAACCTCTTTCGATCCTTAACTACAGTTTGCTAAGACTCTAGATATGATTTGTACAATGCTTCTTACAATGCTAAGTTTTCTCAGGCTTATTAAATCTTATCCTCTTCTAACAACTAACAGTTCATTTCACCTTAGAGTTATTTTACAAATTTCACCCCAAAAGGAATAATGTTCACTAGAGAAGCTAGGGTTAACATGTTATATAATTCTTACTCTCAAAGATAGTCTCGCCTATGATTTCTTTAAAGAATTCCTTGCTCTCAACTTGGTAACCTCTACATTAATTTATTTAAATATAACTTTTAGTTCAACTTTTATAAGTATTAAACGACCCACATTATTTTACTTTTGTCGCATTATTAATAAGTCATAGCAAGATTTACTCAACATTTCTTTTCAAGGGTAAAGTTTAATAACACTCATTCACCAGAACAAAACAAGGTTACATCCATACTTAAAATACCAATAATCCCATAAGGTCACTCAACAAGTAGTAACCAATATTTTAATATTTTCAATGATGGTCAAACGAACCAAGGTGTCCAAAGTTAAGATGACAAAGATCACAAATACATCATACCAAGACCAAAATCCTCTCCTACATTTTCCACTGTATGTTATCCATAGCTGAACAATATAAAAAGGACTCATGTAAGAACTTCTCAGCCGAAGATGATGCACAAGTTTACAAGTCTATCCCTCATCTACCCGCTAACATTCCATCTCGTAAAAATATTTACTAGAGTCACTTCGCTAGAACTGAGCATGATAAGATATAAACCTCACCTAATAACTTACGCCATCTAGCATTTAAATAAATGAAATTTTGCAATACTCCCTATCAAATAATTCCTAGTCATGTATTCAAAACTTAACTGCACATCTCATGATAACACATTTCATACCCATCATTGAACACTTCCCTAAAATCTGCTTACATATGAACTAAAATTCCAAGTGGCTAGAAGATAAGCAACCTTAACCTTGCATTTAATCATAATTAAATTACAGTAACAATAGTAACGCTCACCTAATACCCTCAACCTACTTCACATATAAAAGTGTCCAACAATATTATCTCTCAATTAAATACAAGCACCAACGACATTAAGCTTCTATAATAAATACAAGTGTCAATCATATGATAATCATCAATATTACCCAAGTATCAACCTTTATAGAAAATCAAGGATATGTAAGTATACTTTTGATATTTATCTCACAATTTAAAGAATGTACATAAGTAAACAAGGGTTCCTCCAATCAGCAAATTCATATATTATTTAGATATCCTATCAGTTGTTTATTATCTTGTCTCTATATGCCTCCATTAGTATAAGAGTCCAACTCAGAGGGATGAATTACGAACAACAATACCGTCATACTTCGTTAATGAGTAGAAGGTACATTTGGCTAGCTAAAACAGGTAAGCGTGGTCCAAGCCACTATAAATGCAAGTATCAACATTATCTCAACTCACAATTGAGATGCAAGTACCAATTTTTAGCTAACATAGTAATCATCATAAATGCCAGAAAATATTCCACGCGCTAACCAAGGATTGAAATAACATATTTATTCTTACCGGTTGCCTGATAGCATAATATATCATATTATATAATTCAACCTCCACTCGCATATCTCAATTTATGGGTATCAATCATTGTCCTATATAATGAAGTTAAATAATTTCAGGTCGACTTTTATCCTTAACGTCATATAAGGTATGAACAGTCCCATTATGTTAGTTGTCACCTTTACTTAAGGTCATAAGAATTCTTTTAGGGTAGTTCTCATAACTTCCCTATTCATCCTGCTTTTCCTACCAACAAGCATTTCAACCAGCTTTGAAGTCAAAGTATAGGATAATTTATAATCTCATATTTCAAGCATTGTCTGAATTCATATGCCTGAGGGCCATCACATGTCAATCAAACTTGCGTAATATACACATTCATGAGGGTTCGATGTATCCATTATTACTTTAATCTGATTCGAAGATCTAAGAAGCGCCTCAAACTTAAGCCATAAAGTTATCCACACAAACTAACGTCTTGAGGCTTACCGTATTCACAAGGGTCACAAAATAGAACCCCATTAACACATGTTTCAGGAGCGTTCCAATCTAAAAGTAAGCTCATAGTAATAAGAATAGTATAGGGCCTGGAGAGGGGTGTTCAATAATCCCCAAAGTAATGATAATCAAAGGAGTCGGATAGTATCTAGAAGGACCAGTAAGAGCCAGTACGACTCTCCCCAAATAGAAGCCTCCAATCCTAATGGGGGTTATACTATTATCAATCCACATTAAAAGACCAACACAGTCTTTCGAGAAAATTTCCCGTTTTCACGCCATGTTTTACATAATAAAAACAAGACAAGAAAAATTCTAACTCTCATTCACACACTACAATATTTCCTACAAAAACCACTGTTCACAGGAGTAATCATGGCAAAATGATAAACTAACTTTATAAGGTCAAAAAGCGAGAATCACTGGAGAGAGATCAGCTCATGTAAATTGCGATTAAAAGTCATTCGGAAACCCATTTCTTTTGGGCATCTCGTTCAAGAAGGAGTCAACATATATGTATATGTAAATAAATATTAAATAATATCAAGAATCCAAGACGTTACTTACTTAGTAAAATAGAATCACACATCAACAATCCAAAGGAGACATCACATGTACAGAATTCAACAAAACTGCAGAGATTGATTTATCTAAATGCTAAAGTAAATAAATTATTAAGAGAGAGGGTTAGGGCTTATCATGCCTTTAATGCGCTTCCCAAGGCAAGAGCACGCTGAAATAGGCCCTTGAAGGTAGTGATGAGCCGAGGTTGGCTGCTACTAAGAACACCAATTTCCGAAGACCAGAATCACCGTTACAACATGCATAGTGCCCAAGAATACCCCCAATCGCACCCGGTAACCAAAGGTGCCTTTTTGAGTTCAAACAGATATCATTCCACCCTGTCAAAAAGTAACTCCTAACGCTAGTGCTGTGGCAATCGAACTATTCACTAGCACTTGCATCCAATCCCGTTGGCCTCCCTCCTTGTATTCAACATCATTTTTGCGCTTCTTTTCAGTACCAAGCTTTGTGAGCTTTGAGGATGTGAAGAAAAACACGAGGAGAGCTCCAAACCTGGGCAGCAGAATGGCCCATGCAAATTCAAAACTTCCCCTAATAAGTTCATAATTGCAAAGCAAATTGTGCTTCATGAATATTCTGATATGAAACAGATCCTCCTCTATGAGATTCTCTTCCATGAGTTGCATCGTAAAACAAGTAAGTCTCAATAGAGAATCTTTGTAATAAATTTCATCAGGTTTCCTGGAAACACTCTTACTATCACTTAATCGATTTGGATAAAATAAATAAATAAAAAAACTTGAAGGAGAATCCCAAATTTGAGGATGCATTCAATACTGAACAGGTAACAACAATGTTGGACAGCCTGTTTGTTGGCAGCGCTCAAAGGGGCTTCTACTATACTGTACACGCCGTCGCTCAAGTAAATAAGGATGTTGCAGGGCTGCGGTGGATCCCCAACAAGAACACAACTCGCAGCTTCCAATGAAACAGAGGTAACACGCCCTCTTCACTGGCTTGTAGCTTCATCTAAAACCAGCCATAACAGACCCACGCGCCAGCAGGAGGAGCGCCCCAAGGTCCCGCGCACTCAGCAATCTTCCTCCACGTTTTCTACACGCCCCCCGAGTTCCAGGTGAGAACAGGATCCAATGCGGCCAGGGAAGGTGGAGAAAAACAAAAGAAACAAGGGACAGGTGCGCAGCAAGAGAAAGGCACGCATTTCTCACGTTTTTCCACCATTCACAGACAAATCCGCCCAAGGAGATCCCTCGCCGCCAGAGCAGGAAGTTGCAGGTTTGTGGAAAAGAGAGAAGTGCGGCCAGCAAAGTTAGGGCCAGTTAGAGATGGCCAGCAACAAGGAGAGAAGACAGATCTGCACAGAAAGATCCCACACACAGCCCCAAAACAAAAAAAATGCGGCCAGGAGGAAAGAGGCGTCCCTTTCCAGCTAAGAGGTCAAAACATGATTTCAATAAAGCTGACAAAGAGCAAATTTAGGCGGCCCAAGGCAAATTTGCACTTCCTCCACCAACAAGTCAGGTAAAATTACTTATCCATAAAATAAATTTAAATCTAATTAATCACAATTTTTTTTTTTTTTTTTTTAAATAATTCCGTTAGGTCGACAAACTGACGACAGTAACCAACTGCGAAGGATAACCGACGTCCATTCTTTTATTATTCATTTTTATTATGTTTTAAATGTCTGCGACCCCTGACGGGGTTCGAAAAGTCGCTTAGGACTTAGCACAAAAGTGACAACAATTAAAAATAATAAATATAATAATAATAATACTAATTATTTAATCGGGAGGTCGAGCATGAGCGTGACCAAAACTACGGCAAAAATATCTGGCAGGCAACAAACAACAATCAACAGGAGGTTCGATAAAACAAGAACAAGGTCTTCCTTTAATAGGATAAATCGCGAGGGATGTTGCGGGCCAGCAACCAAAACATCGACATTGACGCAAGCAAGAAGGCTCAACAAGACGACGACACCAACGTTTCAAAGGGAACACAACGGCGTTCAGCCCTTAGAAGCTCGGTTACGCCACGAATATCGTGAGCAATGACGAATGGGGCATTACATAACCATTCGCCCTAAATCTTCCTTCATAGGACAAGGTGGACGCATTGTGAGGAACTCCCACAAAGCAGCACTCCGAGCCGCCATCACCCAAAGAGACACCCCGTGAAATAGGGACAAAGCGAGATGTCACCATTGGATAAAACTTCTAAAGGAAATGACAGAGCTGCCATCTTGTGCGTGAATCATTAGGCTATGTGATTTAAGAAAATCTTTGATTTTGGCCTCTAATAAGAACTAAATCAATTGGTACCATAATAGGATTTTTAATTCATGTGAGGTAGTGATCGCGGGAATTATAATTTTCATTGTTGTTAGAAAGAAGTGTACGCATCTTCCAAAGACTTAAAGTTTTTGTTAGAATGTGTAGGTTAGAATGAATTGTTAATTTTTTTGTGAGGAAATATAATTGGAACTTAGATAATTCTTGTTCGTGAGGAAAGGAAATAGATCACCTAGAATGAATGGGTTGGTAGATATGATGAGATGTCTTCACGAAAGATTAAAAGTAATAGAAACAACTTAAAGACGAAGAGATGTCAATGAATAATCTAGTGATCAAAACAAAGCACCAAGGAAGAATACTTGGATCATCTTTGAGAGTGTTTCAATGTTTGTGTGATGAGAATTTGTTGGTAAATTTGAAGTGTAATTTCATGAGGAGGGAGTTAGTATACTTAGTATTTTATATATCTCGTGAAGGATTAAAATTGATCGTGATAAAATGAGAGATATCATTGAGTTTCCATTACCCATTAGTACATTTGATACATAAATTTATTATTGATTAGTGAGCATCTATGGCAAGTCCTATATGTAAAGATATAGGAAGGAGTTCACATGTACTATAGATGCAAATTAAGGATTTAAAACTTTGAAGAAGGTGACAAGATATAGAGCGTTGAGGCTTTTCTTGATTTCAATAAGTTGTTTAGTTTATTTTGACGAGAGTGGCATAACCATTTGATTTGTGACAAGTTAAGAATGTAGTCTTAAATCCCACTTCGTTGAGAAAATGAATGGTGTATGTAACAATTATTTAAGTTTATGATCGGAGCTTTGTATGCCATGGTATAAGGGCAAAAGAAGTGGGGTTATAACTTGATGTTGAAGAGATTTTGATGTACAAATATAGCCAAACACTCTAATTCATCAATAATCAAGGTGAATTGAAGCACAAATAAATGAAATGGGTTGATTTTGTGCATATATAAATACCCAATTTTCATGAATAATCAATCAAAGTGGAAATTATAAAATATTTGTAGATGCATTGGGTAGGAGGTGTATCTTAACGTTAATGGAGATACACATGGAAGTCATTAAATTTGATTCCAAAAAGATCTTTACATAGAGAATGAATATTTTAAAGAGGCATGGAAAGCATGCACATAATCAATGTGTTGGTCGTAATCCTTGATTGGATTATTTCCTATGGTAACATTTTTGTTTGAGTGTACAACTATAAATAATTATAGGCTATATGCTTTAGAACTTAGTTCGGAGAAGCATAGTCGAGGATTAGTTGGTCTTTTTAGTATTGATAGGATATTGGTGCAAGTAAGTAAGAGGTATTTTTGGCCGCACATGGATACATATGTGTTTATATATACAAAAATATGCATAATTTTCTAATTGAAAAAGGGAAAAATTGGAACACACAGCTTACATCATCTACTATAAGTTAAAATTACGAAACAAGCTTGACAAAAATTTAAAAATTGTTTGAGAATTTACACATCACGGTACAAAGTGAATAACTTTCCCTATGATAGGGATTTGATAATATGGAAGTCGATTAATGAAAGGAGAGGGATTATAAAATTTGATAAATACAACAGATGACCCTATTGGAGAAGGATATGGATCTATTGCAACAATGCTTGATCATTAACAAAGTCGAGAACTGGTTAAGAAAATGATAGAGATGATCCACCATCAATACATTAGAAGCTTCCATTTTTAGAAGATTTCCTATAATTTCTTACGTAGAAAAATAATTATTTTGGTGAAATACTTACAGTAGTACACACATGCTATTCTCAGTTACTGAGATTATTGGTTGGGAATCCTCGAGTTGATCTCCTTAAGAGTTTCTTGCAGATATAACATCATGATCCAAATAATTTCACAGTGAATTCAAACATGGTGTTTTACTTGTGTGAAACGTTAATCATATCAAATGATACACTACAAATTTATTGAAAGGATGTAAATGGTTTTCCATAGATGATTGCATATGTATGAGAGGATGCTTGAAATATAATTCTGGTCAACATTCTTGCATTGTGCCCTTAAGGGAAATGTTCTTAAATGCCATTGATTATGAGGGCGAAGCGAAAGATTCACAATTTATTGTTAATATTTTAATTGATGATATTAAGTTGGTAGGCCCCCAAAACGTTGTCCAAGTCATTGTGGACAATGCAAAAATTTGTAGCA
Organism: Taxus wallichiana var. yunnanensis; assembly: GCA_018340775.1. Lineage (NCBI taxonomy): Eukaryota > Viridiplantae > Streptophyta > Pinopsida > Cupressales > Taxaceae > Taxus > Taxus wallichiana. The sequence goes on along the minus strand of CM031235.1, from coordinate 6,256,878 downwards.
CAACACAGTTTATTGTAATAAGATGTGCAACGTAAAACTTTATATTTTTCTAACTGAGGTATCAAGATATAGGCACCTACCATACAATTAGCCAAGCAGAACTCAGTGACCTGGCACACAAAAGAATGCATTAACAGGGTGAGTTCGCCTCACTAGTCCTCAGGTGACAGGCCAACACCCTAACCGGTGCCGCCACCGTTTAATTAGGATTGGGAGATGAAATCTTTTTCCTTTCTTGATGGATCAATATTTTCTTGTACCTATGAATTTCATGCCCATCTTTTTCCTTTCTTGATGGAGCTTGAGAAAGATAATTTTCCACGATATGGGATAATGTGTGTTTTGATGAAATGCCTTAACCAAATATATTGGAATTCCACGATTTCAAGATATGTTAAATCCCATATAGTAGTGTTTATACGCAAGATGTTTGTGAAATTTCCTATCTTGCAATACCATTACTTTTGTATATTCATAGCAGGTACATGCATATTAAACCTCGATGTTTGTTCCATCAAATGCAATTTAGCCGATCGTATATTCTAATATTGCCATTGCATACACCATTCTACCTAGTTCAATTAGGGAAGTATATCCATGCCCATGTAATTGAAAGTGGATTTGAGTCACCATGTGTTCATAGTGACAATCTTATAAGTGGATAAGATGGGCATGAACTTCATAGTTACAATAGTATTCGTACATTGAGAAGGGAAATTGATTCCAAATTTCAGAATTTCTGAAAAATAAAAAAGTTCCATGCACTAAGAAAATAATTTCTAGTATGCATCAGAGAAATATGTAAATATTATATTTAAATAAACATAAAATTTTACACAATTTTTTATTACATTGTATAAAATTCACCAACTATATCATAGTAAATGCTTGCAATGAAGGAAATCATAGTCATTTAGGAAATCCAACAATTGCCATGCATACCTTAGTTGAAGAGAAATAAGACTTGTAAAGACAAAATTGAATTACTTTTCTCGTGCATCAAAGCAACACATTCTTAACCAACATTTTGAAGCCATTGCGCCTCACAAACCTCATATTATCCGATTCTCTTAAAACGGCATTCTCAAAGAGAATTGAGTCCAAATAAATTACCCCATCTGAAATGCTCAAAGCCAACACTTGTATGGGAGGGGCATGTCTTCTATCAAGTTCAATAGAGTAAACGAACATCTTTTTTAGTGTGCGGTGGTTATTGATCTAGGTGTCACCACATTATCTCACAAACTACTATCTTTTCTTGAAATCATCATGCGACACGAGACATTGGCGATGACATTTTCATAAATAGTCCACGATAGCTTGGATTGAGGATGCCTTTTATGATCTCTCTAAAAAAATTACTTCCAATGCGTTCTCCAAAGTTGGATTAAAGGTTTAGAGCACCCTAGGCAATAATTGGATTGATGCCCTTCTCACAATTTCGAGAAATAATTGTTTCTCATCAAATTATTTCCCCAAAAATAGCGAATCAAATACTTATTTCTTTCAATTATATTCACCTTTGCTTTGTATTGATTTTTTTCCTTAAAAAGATGTAAAAAGTTACATTGAGAATGATTATATCCTTTTGTATTTTTAATAAAAGAATATAAAACTATAAATAATATCATAAAATGGTTCAATTAATATTGAATCTGTAAAAATGTTAATACTTGATCTGAAATGAAGAGATTTTCGATTCAAAACCAAATTTGACACAAGAATTGATAACGGAGTTCGGCACTTGAGGCCTACGTCTCGGGTCCGGTTGAATGGGACCGATCTATTAAAATATTGAAAATAATTCTTTACAAATAATTCTACAAAATTCTGACCTTCTCACAGTCTTCCTCTGTCAAAAATAATAGGGTTGTTTTTACATCTCCTCAAAATTCCACTCCTAGCTCAAGTTATGAGCATTTCAATATTTTACACAGACCCGAATGCTACTTCAAATAAAATAACACTCCTTTTATAATGTTTCCAAGCGGCTGGCTCAATGGTTAGGCACCTAAACTTTTGCATGGGAGTTAGCTGTTCAAATCCCCTCCACTTCTCTCTCCTTCTCCTTAGGCGGATTTGTAGAGGTTTATCCCACATTGTGGGTGCGTGAAAGAAGGGAGGCATTTAATAATGCAAAGGGGGCACTTTTGTATTGGCTTTAGAGCCACCTTAGCCACTTAGGATGTGGGCACATTTGTTGGTGGATAAATATGGTGCATGGATGTATATTTTTAGGCGCCTAGAATAATGCCAAAATAATGCGTGGAATAGGTAATAGGAATTTTGATTAAATGCGTGGAATATGGAATTAAATAAAAATGCGTGGAATATGCGTAATTGCATACTTTAAAATTTAATATATCAATTAGTCCCACATGCATAGCAAAAATGCAATTAGAGGCATATATATACACAAGTTGGTATAGTGATAAAATGAGAAGGAGGCCAAGACACCCCTCCATAATCGAGTGTGTCGAACCTGGCTGAGGGCCCCCAATATAAATAGCGGGGTCCATTTGTCCAAAACGAGTGTCCAAGACCGGCATTCCCAAAAACCACTTTTAGTCTCATCACACAAATTGTCCACGTGTGTCACAATATAATTGAAACACTTGGCAGCGTGCACACGTCCAACCTGCACAAAACTCCAAATTTTGCCAGTTGCCCGAAAATTTCAGCGGGCTATAACTTTTGCAAACGAGCTCCGTTTCCTGCAAACAAGATATCGACGGAATCGTATAATTTTTCTCCACGCTTTAAAAATGATTGCAACTTATTCTAGAAGATCTTAGATCGGTGTTTCTCTGTGAGGATCCTCTGGATCATTCCTCCCCACTGAGAAACTTTTGGACCCCAAAAGTCAACTTAATTGGTGAATAGGTGAGGGTATTTCTCCCTCACCTTTCCGGTTTCCATCCATTTAGCCTTGTTTGGATGCATGCCTTTGAACCCAACACGAAGATACTCAATATCACCCCTTCACGAAGTTCTTACTTTCCTGTCCAAAATGATGTCTTCCTGCAACTCATCAAGATACTCAGGAGAAAAATCATCAATGGAAGGCATTATGTTAGAATCATCATGATCAACAATCATAGGTGGTTCATACAATCTTAAATTCTCAACATTTACAACTGAGTAGATTTGCATATATGGAGGTAAATCCAACCGGAAAGCGTTGTTACCAATTTTTTCCAATATTTGGAATGGACCATACCGTATAGGTTTCAATTTTTTACCTTCACATCAGTCTTTCCTTGTTGATGTGAAGCCAAACTGAATCACCAACTTTGAACTTGTGATCAGTTCTATGTTTATCATGCCTAGCTTTGTACTTAGCTTGACTTTTCTCCAATTGTTCACGGACATACTGATGAACTTGTTGTATTCTCTGCACAAATATTTTAGCCTTGTCAGAATCACTTGAACCATTAACAACAGTTTCATGTCCATAATATATATCTAATGGAGAATTAGGCAGATATCCATAACAAGTCTCAAATGGAGACTTCAAAGTAGAAGAATGTAAGGCATGATTATAAGCATGTTGCACATAATAAAGATGTTCATCCCATAATTTAGGATGTTTGTTACTATAGCCCCTAAGTAATTGTACCACTTTGTGCGGTTTACAACCTCTGTTTGACCATCAGTCTGTGGATGAAAAGTAGTGCTCTTTTTCAGTTTTGTGTCCATTAACCCCCACAATGTTGACCAAAATTCCCCAAGAAATCTAGAATCCCGATCAGATATAATTGAAGTAGGTAAACCAAAATGAACCCAAACAAATTGAAAAAAACAAATGTGCAGTTCCCTCACCAGTTATTTGTTTAGTACATGGAACCAACACACACATTTTGCTAAATTTGTCCACTACCACATATAAGTAATCATGTTTCTTTCATGTCATGGGCAAGCCTCCTACAAATTCCATGGAAACACTTTCCCAAGGCCTTGTTGGAACAGGAAGAGGAGTGTAAAGTCCTAATTTCCTATTACTTGGCTTGCTTGTGGCACAAAGAACACATCCCTTAATATACTTGTTTACATGTTCATGCATTCTAGGCCAATAACAATATTTCTGTAAATGTGCAACTGTCTTACTAATACCAAAATGCCCTGAAATAAGAGAAGTATGTGCTTCCCTAATCATATGCACATGCTCATTTTCTGGAATACAAAGTTTTCCAGAATGATATAACAATCCTTCATGCAAATGATAATCTTTTTCTCCTACTTGTTTCCCACTTACTAGATCCTCATACACTTCTCTAAAATCAACATCATTTACATATTGTTCCTTGTAACTAACATGAGCCAAAGAACTATGTTGTAAAAGAATAGATGCTACTACCACTGGTGGTCTAGATAACATGTCGGCAACCTTGTTTTGAATACCTTTTTTATACCTGATTACAAGATGAAATTGTTGCAAAAATCCCATCCACCTAAAATGTCTAGACTGCTGCAATTTGGTTTGTGTTTGTAAGTATTGAAGCGGTTGATGGTCAGTATGTATAATTGTTTCTTTTCCCATTAAATAATGCTTCCACTTTTTAACACTTTGAACCAAAGCATACAACTCTTTATCATAAGTTGGATAGTTTCTTACCACACTTGTAAAGGTTTCTGAATGGTAACACACTGGTCGTTTGTTCTGCATCAAAACTGCCCCCATTGCATAGTCACTAGCATCTGTCTCAATCTCAAATGAATGTTGTAAATCCGGAAGTGCCAAGATTGGAGTGGTACTTATCTTCTCTTTCAGTGTATCAAAGGCTTTTGTTGTTTTCCTCCCCACTGAAAGACCTGTTTAATACTTGTCAAAGCATGCAAAGGAGATGCAATATATGAGAAGTTAGCAATAAATTTTCTCCAGTACTGAACTGCACCTAGAAAACTTCTAACTTCCGTCACATTAGTGGGTCTAGGCCATTTCACAATAACCTCTATTTTTGCAGGATCAATTCTCAATTCTCCATTTCCTACAATATAACCCAAGTAAATTAAAGATGTTTTTCCAAATTCACATTTTGACATCTTCAAATACAATTTCTCTTTCCTTAGTGCATCTAAGACTTTTTGGATGTGTTTAACATGTTCATCCCATGACTTACTGAAAATAAGAATATCATCTAAGTAGACAATAACAAAATTATCAATGAATGGTCTAAAGATTTCATTCATAACTCTCATGAATGTTGTTGGTGCATTGCACAAACCAAAAGGCATCACTAACCATTCAAACAATCCTGTTTCATTTTAAAAGTAGTTTTCCAAACATCACCTTCTGTAATTCTTACTTGGTGATAACCACTTCTTAAGTCTAACTTAGTGAAATAAATTGCATTCTTTAATTGATCCAGTAAATCATCTATTCTAGGAAGAGGGTAATGATTCTTTATAGTAATCTTGTTTAAAGCACGAAATCAACACACATTCGCCAAGTGCCATCCTTCTTAGGAACCAATATAATTGGTGAACCACATGGGGATGTACTTGGATGAATTATACCTTGAGCCAAAAGTTCCATTACCTGTCTCTTGATTTCCTCATTCTCTCTACTTGACAACTATACATTCTAATATTGGGAAGAGGTGCATCCTGAAGCAACTGTATCTCATGTTGAACCCCTCTTTTGGGAGGTAGACCTTGTGGATCCTGAAAAACATCATCAAAATGAGAAACAATTTTTACCAATTCATCCTTATGTTTCAGATCACAAGTCTCAAAATCCATCTCATGTTCTTTCTCTTTGGCTTTGACCACCATGAGCACAAAAATTTTGCTTGAGTTTACAAGCCTTTTCATTTGACCTGCAGTTACCAAGGATAGATTATTCTTTTCATGGTGAGCTCTAACAATAAACTCAATTCCATCCTTTACAAGAAAATATTTATTTTCTTCCCTATAGAAGATTGCTTTACGATCATACAAATAAGGACTTCCCAAAACCACCCCACAAATATCCAAAGGAACTACATCCAATTCAACCTCATCTATAAACTTGTCTTGTAATGGCAAATCTATGAAAGTACAAGTTTTAGTTACCTGCAGTTTGCATCATCACAAACCTAGCCCAAAGGATAAGGCTTAGGATGTGGTTTAGTTTTGAGTCCTAATTTCTTAACAACCTCCTCAGAAATTAGATTAGCTTGAGATCCACTATAAAAAGAGTATCAATTTTTGTATGCTTTGAAATTACTCTAATGTGGAAAAGCTCATTCCTTTTCTTATCATCATGTATAGTTTGTTTACTAGAAGAAGATGCAACATTTGTAGTACTATTGTTGGAAATTGAAAGAGTTGATTTACCTTGAAAACTCATAGCTGTGATTTTGGTTTCATCACCTGAATCAGAACCAAGATCATGCACTACAGTGTTTGTTTTCTTTTCTTTTCCTTTCTTAACCATCCATTTAGGCTTCTTTTCAGGATGTAATTTCCAACATTTAGACTCATCATGGTTTTTTTACAATGATTACAAAATGGTTTTTCATCTTCCTTCTTAATAGTAGAGTTTGTTTTATGCTTACCCTTTCCTTTTCCTTGTTCTTTCGAACCTTTTCCTTCAGATTGCTTGTTCTTTTGATTAAAAGAAGAGAAAGAGGACTCCTTTGTCATTTTCCCTCGTGCTTCCAAATGGGTTGCTTGAACACATACTACATCAAGATTAGTAGGACCTAAAACAAGTATCATATGCCTTAGATAACTATGCAATCCACCAATATATTTGAGTGTTTCTTCTGTGTTTAGGGAAATTCCCAGAATTAGAGCCCTTTTCCTAAATTCTTGTGTGTATTCTTGAACACTTTGTCCCTTAGTTTGTCTTAATGTTTGCCAATCCATCATAGCTTGTTGCTTATAACCAAGAGGATAAAATTGTTGCCTAAGATTTGAAACAAATTCAGACCAAGAAGTGATTTCTTTACCTTTGGTTTCTTCCACTTCTGAAGCTTACTCTCCCACCAAATGAGTGTTGTGCCACCCATCCGAAAGAGTTGCTAATGAATCTTTGCTTCATCATCAACAATTCTCTGAACCCTGTAATATACTTCTATCTGCTTGACCCAGTTATCGAACTTCTCTGCATTTAGCTCTCCAGTATACATAGGCAATTCAAACTTGATATCTAACTTTAATGAAGGAAAATCAGATTTTAAAGAGTCTCTTTTTGGAATATCAGAACTAGAGCTTTCTTCTTTCTTACCTTCTCTAGTTCCCTTTTCCCTTTGTCTATCTTGGTACATTTCTTCCACCATTTCCTTCATCTGTAGGAATGATTGACAAAAGTTTTCTTCCTCTCGATCCGCCATTATAGGACTTCGAGATCATCTGGTACCAATTTTGGGATCTCCTTCAACTAACTCTCCTTCACCCTTCTTAGATCAAGACCTTGTTAACATCCAACACACAACTTGCAATCCAAAACACGTTAATCTGAACCAAAAATCAGTCAAAACCAGCTCTGATACCAATGATCTGAAAATCAAATTTAACTAGCAATTGTGCACACACATTTCTTTGCTTTGTATTGATTTTCGATGTAAAAATTGAGCATTATATCCTTTTGTATTTTTAATAAAAGAATTAAAACTGTAAAGTACTGTGTAAATATTTAAAGAAATGAAGAGAATTCACCAGCAATTTGACACAAGAATTGATAACGGAGTTCGGCGCTTGAGGCCTACGTCTCGAGTCCGGTTGAATGGGACCGATCTATTAAAATATTGAAAATAATTCTTTACAAAGAATTCTACAAAATTCTGACCTTCTCACAATCTTCCTCTGTCAAAAATAATAGAGGTTGCTTTTTACTTCTCCTCAAAATTCCACTCCTAGCTCGGGGTTTCTTTTTTAATATTTTTGCACAGACCCGAATGCTATTCAAATAAAATAACACTCCTTTTATAATGTTTCCAAGTGCACAGCTCAATGGTTAGGCGCCTAAAATTTTGCATGGGAGGTTAGCTGTTCAAATCCCCTCCACTTCTCTCTCCTTCTCCTTAGGCGGATTTGTAGTGGTTTATCCCACATTGTGGGTGCGTGAAAGAAGGAAGGCATTTAATAATGCAAAGAGGGGGTTGTTTGTATTGGCTTAAGAGCCACCTTAGCTACTTAGGAAGTGGGCGCATTTGTTGGTTGGATAAATATGGCGCATGGATGTGTATTTTTAGGCGCCTAGAATAATGCCAAAGATAATGTGTGGAATAGGTAATAGGGATTTGGATTAAATGCGTGGAATATGGAATTAAATAAAAATGCGTGGAATATAGTAATTGCATACTTTAAAAAGGCATATCAAATAGTCCCACATGCATAGCACAAATGCAATTACAGGCATATATATACACAAGTTGGTATAGTGATTAAATGAGAAGGAGGCCAAGACACCCCTCCATAATCGAGTGTGTCGAACCTGGCTGAGGGCCCCCAGCCAGTAAATAGCGGGGTCCATTTGTCAGCGAGTGTCCAAGACCGGCGTTCCCAAAAACCACTTTTAGTTCGTCACAAAAATTTTCCACGTGTCGCAATATAATTGAAACACTTGGTGAGCGTGCACACGTCCAACCTGCACAAAACTCCAAATTTTGCCAGTTGCCTGAAAATTTCAGCGGGCTATAACTTTTTGCAAAAGCTCTGTTTCCTGTGAAACAAGATATCGACGGAATCGTATATTTTTCTCCACGCTTTAAAAATGATCAGAAACTTATTCCGAGAAGATCTTAAATCAGTGTTTCTCTGTGAGGATCCTCGGATCAAGGTACTTAAAATAGTCAATGATAAGGAAAAGCTTTTGATTTATAAGTTTTATAAATTTTTGCAAACTCATTGTTATATTATGGATGGATGATTTATCTTGTAAATTTAGAGAGAGATCATGTCATTTACTACAAATTCCATTTATTCCCGAACAATTTCTTTAGATAAACCACAAAATGCAAGAGAAAGCCTAAATAATTCCTAGTTTCTTTAACAAAGAGGTCATAGAGTTGAAGATTGCACACTTTGTCCTCTAGTTTTTGATGTGGCCAATAGTTATAGTTATTAAAACATATTTGAACATTTTACTTCCTTTTCCAACGACATTAAAACATAGTTATCTAATCCTAGGAATGAAATATGTTTTCAAGAAATGCCATTTTGGGAAATGCAAGGAGAGGTCCTTTTATAGTCCATAATGTTTGGTGAGTGGTTCGGGTTTACAAATCGCTTATAACATATAGGACTACTTCATACTCCCAATATGCAGGAGGCACCTAATTATGCTTTAAATATATGACATACATTACCTACCCCTACAAGATTCAAATTTTTGACCTCTCTTTTAAGAGCATATGTTTTTAACCATTAGGCCAATTCGGGTGCACAAACTTGTTGTCAAGTTGCTTCTTATTATGCATGGTCGATCCTCAAAAGCTTCACCAGTTTTACCTTTAAAACCCAAATCTTAAAAAATCTGAATCTTGGGTTGAACTACTCTTTCCACACACAGTGCTTAGTAGTTTGAGAAAATTCTCATAATCGTTTGAATTTCATCTCAGTATTGTAATTGATTACATTCGGTATGTGAAAAAAATTGCTTGACAATTTTCTTTGAGCATCTTTACCATGTCCGTAAGAGAGATGGTATGCTTGCTGCTAGCAAATGTTGAAAAGTCATTTTGAATGGGAATTGACAAGATAACATCGATCCCTACAAGAGGTTAGAAAATTTTGGGCAAAGGGATGGTAATGTTAGAGGTATAGATATAAAAATGAATCTGCTTCCAGCATGTAAATGGGAGTAAAGTGTTGTCAACACCACCATGGTTTTAGGTGTTGCTCTTCTTGTTACTTTACTACCACTCAATCGATTAAACTAATCTGAAATTTCATTAATGATGTTGATTTTATATTTATGTGACTTTTCATTTCTATATCAATTTCATAAACCATTTAGGAAAATCACTTGTCCAATATGATGAGGTTGTCCCTACCCGACCTTAGGATTTTTTCTTCCTTTTATACAATTTTTGTATATATTTTTGTAAATATATAAAGCATCCATTCCATACAAAAATAATGTTACGAAATTGGTTGGTAGGCTTGGTTTTGGTAATATATAAATTTAATAGACCATAATCCTAATTCCTATGGTGGTGATGTCATATTGGAAGTGGCTCTCCTAAAATAATGGTTGATTTATTGCACAAAGTGAGTATGTTTGTTTGCTTGGTCTTCCTTTCTCTTCCTCTATAGCTTTATAAGCCCAAAAATCACGTTCAAATATAACTTGATACATGCCTTACTACCCCAATTTGGATATTCCTCTCAAGCACATCTTGGAATTGTTTCTAAAATTATACAACTCTAAAAATTCTCATTCGTTTAAAAAACTATTCTGCTTTAGTTGGTAGTATTGGTCCATGACAACAAATAAACCCAATAGCTTATGATCCTTATGCCAATGGAGGCAATACCACAATGGAAGTGGCCCTCCTACTTATATAATCATTGATTGAATGCATAATTAATATGTTTTCTTGCTCAACCTTCCTCTCTCCTCCTTTGTGGCTTCACAATCCAAGAAAACATGTCCAAATGCATGTAATCGCATGTTTACTATACCCCATGTTGGATATGCTTTTAAGTGCACCTTGGGATTGTTTCTACCATACCAAGAAACCTCATACTCAATGAGCTTGTTAATATTGCATTCAAGGAATATTTCTAAGACCTTTGTAGAGTGTCACTTAACCTTGTAAATTGCCTACACTCCTTTTATTGATTGTTTTCATGGCACCATCCTTATGTTAAAATTCATGGTCATTATTTTTAGTCTTAAAAATTAGTTTATTTCAAGTGTTGACATTATTTGGAGCATAATTGGTCTTGAATGTAAGCATATTTGTATTAAAGAGTTTGACTTCAATGACATTAACTGCATGGAAATATTGATAAGTGTTGAAATATACTTTTTCTTTTATATTTATAATAGATTATTGATAAAAAAATACTTTGAAGCTTATTATTTGGTTGTTGATAAGTCATCTTAGTCACCATAGTGTTGAACCCAAACACACACTTACTAATGTATTCATTGTAAACTTGTCTAACTTGATATATGATGCAAGAGCATCACTTGTAAATACTCAAATTTTGGCTTTTCTAGAGTTTCTATAGGTTTTGAAAGGTCCATTTGGGTGTCTTGGTATGAATCAATTCCATTTGGACTCTTTAAGCATGTAGTAAGTGGTATTTGGAGTTACCACCGCAAAACCACATTTCAAATGTTCAAGAATGTGTCTTTTAGTATATTAGAGGTTTACGTGTTAGCATAGGTTTAATAAATGAGGAAAAAGGGGTCATGGAACATGAATTCACTTATAACATGGCTTATTTGATCCTAACATGACTCTAAACCTCTATGGTTAGTCTAAATTATAGTTGGATTAGTTGAACTAGAAGCCTCACTACCTCTTTTTCACCTAAATTGTAAGAGATTCAAATGAATGAGGGCTTAGTGGTGGAAAGGGTTATAAAAATAAGAAGAATACTTTTCACAAAGCCATGAGAGCTCAAGGATCCAAGATTGTACTATGAAGACATAAAATAAAGGAATTCTTGAGTCACAATTTGTAATATGGAAGTTTGATTTGTGTATGTTTTGAATCATGCTTGATAGCTAATGTTTTCAATTTGTTAAACACATGTAAAGAAGTTATGTACAGTCTAAGGAGGACATGAAAGCAATCTAAGGATGTGATAATGATGGTGAGGACAATCAAATGTAAGAAAGATTATTAAATTGTGTTGCATGAGATAAGTTTGCGTATATGCCATCAAATGAAAGGAAAGAGTTGGATTAATGAATGAATGGTAACACGTGTGAAGTTTTTATAACTAAAGAAGTCTAATTTTATACAATTATTAAGGTTGGTAATGTGGTTAATGATCTTGCATGAGGGTTTGAAGAAACTAAAATGTGAATTCTGGTATAAAAGTTTAATTGATGATTGTTTGATGAGTTATCACCCAAGTCATAGTCGATATCATGAAAATAGATATTTTTAGGGTGGAAAGAGAGCAAGTAGAGGATTTTGAGGCATCAAGAACCCGAGAAAGCATGAAGAGATGGAAAAAGTAAATAAATCCAAGAACCAGGTGACTCGCCACGAGAACCCGAGCTATGGTTTAAAAGTAGAAAAATATGCATATCATGAAATATACCTTAAAACTTGATGAAACTTTGAGGGAATGGACTAACAAGGTTTTTAGAGGTGTATGTAAATTTTCAAGAAGAAAGGAGTAAGGATGATAGGTTAAATTAGTAAAAACACGCGTGTGACTATCTTAATACCATGTTTGAGGGTTTTGTGCAAGGAAATTCGGTTAGGGTGATATTAGAACTACATATTGTTCAAATAAACTTGTATTTTGAATTCTTGAAGGGTTATAGAAGGTGTAAGAATATTTAAAGAATATTAGAAGGAGAATAAAAATGGTTGGGCTTGGAGATGGAAGCTAAAACTGTGGAATAAGCATAAGTTTCACAAAATTTGGTGTTTAATTCATCAAAAATTGCCATTTAGGAGGGCTCTGAAGCTAATATGAAGGGTATGAATGGTGAATGGTGATAAATGGCGGTTTGAAATTGTTTGAGGTAACTATGCATCTTTCTTAGATACATTTTAGCAGGTAAAAAGTATTTTTAGCCTTTGTTTCAATTTTGAAGTCATTTTGGTATATGGAGAAAAGTTGAGTTCTTGATTAAATCATGAGTTTTGTTGAATGTGATTGTTAACTCTTTGACATTGGTTGGTTTTGGGTGTGAGTGTGACATTTTTTTATCAAGATAATTCCACAAATGTAATTTTTAAAGCAATACGATATGAAAATGAGCCAAAAATCATCAACTATAGGTTCAAATGAAAGCAAGGACCCACATCGTATAATATATAACTAATCAAGGGAAATAACTTAGTTATAAAATATCATTATGAAAAACATTTAAGAAAGAGGTGTAAAATGATCTAATATGGTAATAATGGTATCCTTTTCCATTATACAACACAAATTTGGGAGGAATAAAACTAATTGGAAAAGGATAAGCAAGTAAATCATGAGCCAAAGGATTTGAAAGTATATTATAATGAGAAGTGACCCTACTACTTGGTTTTGAAAAAACATTCTAACTAGTTACGAAATAATGCAATGTATGCATCATAGTGGTCGTTTCGTTTGATTCAAAACTTTGCATAGGGATAGTAGTAGTAGTAGAAGAGGAGATTGGAATTGAAGAAATCAAAGAGAGAGTAACAACATTATGAGAAATTTAAGGAACAACGGATGGTTCAACCATAGGAATGTTAGAAACATATTGAGAAATTGCTAAATCTTGAGAAGGTGCTAAAATACTTTGAGAATTTGGAGGAATTACACGAGAATAAGGAAAAGCAATATAAGCCTCTTGAATGTTCAACAACATAGCATTTTGTGAAGGAGTATTAGAAGGAATAGAAACATGAGTAGGTTGAAAAGGAACTTCCAGGATGGAACTGAGGATAAGGAAGATATTGATAAGCAATTTTTTTAATGAACTCATAATTCTAGAGATGATAGTAGGATTTTTCATGACATATTTCCAAATATGATCAATTTTTTTTTTTTTGATTGATAATATTTGGAAAGGCTCCAAGGGCCATTAATGAAGCTCACAACGATCAGAAAAACAACCAACAAAGAGCCAAACAAACTTGGCTCAGAACAACAAACCAAACAACAGGAACAAAAACTCAGCCCAAAGTTGAGGATTGAGATCTTAAAGTCATATGTGTTGGAACTGAAACCTACTTCGAAGAACCCCATTTTTATTATTCTGGACCAAAGTCCATTCACCCTTATTTGAATCTTCTCCGTCTAGTTCACATGGGATGATAACATCAATCGAATAAATAGGCTGATACATCAATTTGGGAGGGGAAGAAACGGGCTCTCCTTAACCACATTCGAAACCTATTGAATTTCCTTCAAGATCCATACGAGGCTTCTAAGAATATTTCTCAACTACAGGAGTAGACTCAACCCTCAAAATTCTCTTCTCAGAAAGTGAATCTTCCTCACAATCTAAAGGGGCATCAATGATACGGTGAGAAGGAAGAGAATCCTTCCACCATGATGAGTTTTCTCTATTCTTACATTTGGGTTGCCCACACTCATCAATCAAATGTCCTGTTTGGAAAAATCTATGGCAACAAAGGAAAATCTTTCATAATCTAATATTTGAATCCAAACCCTTTCTCCTATTTACAACTCAATTTTATCTAGTAGATCAAGAGGAACATCCATGTCTACCAAAATACGAGCATAAAAGGATGCACCAATTGAGTGGATACCTCATCTGTGGAAACATGACCTCCCAAAGCATCTCCAATAGGTTTGAGACATAATTCGGACGAGTTGTAAGGTCATACACGGAAGCCTAACCCAAACAAGCATCCAGTCGAATGAATCTCTCAATGGGTCAAACACAGGGTACCATGGTTTTGTTATAAGACCTTGATCGCCCCACAGTACTAACACATGTTGGGAAAGGCACTTTTATCCTTCCATTGCATCAAGGGATTATTAAAGCTATGTTGAAGCTGGGCACACCTCTCATTGGAAAAAATGAAAAATTTAGGGCTAATTTAGTGAACCCTGATCAAGAAGATTTGGGGAAAATGAGATCTCTGAAACCAAAGTTGTTTTCACTTGTATGGAGGAAGTGGGGAAATTGGTGGCAAAAAAGGACTAGGTCAAGCCTAGCCAAAGAAAATGTCAAGAAGAAGAGTAAGGAGAGTGAGGCTTCGGGACCACATGAGAATATTGAAGTTAGCTCTAATTTTGGGGAACAAAAGGAGGATAAAGCGAACCAGTTTAGCAATGGAGAGGGGCAAGAGGATGGGAAAGAAGGTCAGGATAAATGCGAGGCAATACTTCCCCGGAGAATACATAAGAAGCAATTGAGAACCTACATGCTCTCAAAGTTGCACAGAATAATCTGTTCAAAGCTCAAGATACGACGGTCAAATCTAATGTCTTTTTGAAAGAATTTGAAAATTGCAGGTGGATACAGATATCAATAGACATAAAATTAGCATGGTGTCCATTGATTTGAGGGAGCTTCAGGAAAATGTAGAGAAACTCACATCAACTAAAGAATGTTAATGAGAGATGTTTGTCTATGGAGAAATAAATATTGAAAATGAAGGAGATCATTCTGTAGATTAGGGACGTCCACATCCTCAATGTCAAGAGCACCATTCACCACCTTAAACTATTGGCAGAGATGATTCACTCCACGGAAATTTCCAAGAAAAAGAAAAGGAAGGATCTAGGCCTAAAGTGGAGATTGTTGAACCTGATTATCAGTACTGGAAAGTCCACTATTGCCATCTTGGTCAATGAATGGAATGGTTGCATGCATACAATGGGAGACTTGATTAAATAATGACTGGTGTTATGCTTGTTTGGAGGCAAGATCCCCTTTTGGTTTTATTGTTAGTTTAGGCTCTTGTTGTTAGTTTGGTACTTTTGGTATTTAAGATTTTTTTAATCTATAGCTTGTAGTTTTGTTTTTGGACTTGTGGGGATTCAATGGGTACTCCCTTGGCCCTCTTTTATACTGGATCTTTCATACTTTGTTCGGGGTAGGGTCCCCTCAACCCTTTTTTTACCTCTTATCAAAAACATTGTACATGCACAATCATATCATCGTATTAATGGAAATATTCTACAACAATCCTAAATGCAATGCAATCTTATGAGTCTATCATTTTCTATAATTTCAAATTAGTGGAATACTCTATTGAATAAGATGTGGCTCTTTCAGGATACAAAACTCAAATTCTCGCTCAAATTCTCTCTCCCATCATTTCCACTAGCCATTTCTCAAGATATTTATTAGTTACGTGTATAGCCATCCCAAGGTAAAAGTAAAGATCCTTTTTAAATAAAAATTACTTTTCTGTGTGCTAGATCACCATTGATTGAGATGAACTAGTAAATAGGTGATCACTCATGACAATTTTTATTTGATTGGAATTATCTAGTTTCTCAATAATTACATTGTAAAGAAAAGGTATCGTGAAATTCACTCCCATATGACAGCCAAACATCATAAGAATATATGCAAGTCATTACATAGAAAGTAGAGCTCTCTCTGACAAGTTGTCCATATGTTTTGTGACAAGACATTGTGCCACCACAAAAAAAAATTCTTAACATTTCCTTATATAGATCTTTAAGACGTCTCAAAAGTTTGCGATAGCTTTCTTATTCCCACACTAAACAAGATGTTGCATGCAAGACCGTAGGAACTTACATAGAATGCAAAAGGCTTATTATTTTATGGTAAATGTTGTTTATGATGCAAGATAGCTTATCTTTGTGAGCTTATATGCTCTAAATCATTATGCCGAGAGGCATATACAATTGTATATTGAGTGGAGGACTTTGATGTCGTGCTCGTGAAATAAAAACTAATTTTGAAAATAAAAATAAATAAATAAAATACAAACAACTTTAAAGAATAATAAAAGGTAAATAAGTAGGTAACTAAGTTAGGCCCCACATGTACTAAGTTTGGGCTAGCACTTAAAGATTAATTAACTAGGTAAATAACTTTAGCATACCATATGAGTTCTAAAGATTAATAAAAAGGTAAACAAGTAAATAAGTTCAATATTTGGGGGTACGTAGGTAAATAAGTAAATAAGTTTAAGCTAATACATTAGAAATGGGTAAAAACATTTACCAATCGTAATACATATGGGTCAAATATGAGTTTTAAATATTAATAAAAAATAAATAAGTTTAAGATATTAAATAAGTAAATAAGTTTAACATATGGTTCACGGTAATACATATGGGTTAAATAGAAAAATTAATGGGTTAAAACAATTACACAATGAATACATAGTAATACATGTGGGTCAAATAAATAAAAAATAAACATTAACAAA
The DNA here is from genome assembly GCA_018340775.1 of Taxus wallichiana var. yunnanensis. Classification (NCBI taxonomy): domain Eukaryota; kingdom Viridiplantae; phylum Streptophyta; class Pinopsida; order Cupressales; family Taxaceae; genus Taxus; species Taxus wallichiana. The sequence continues at coordinate 6,239,887 of CM031235.1, read as the reverse complement.
CATGAATTTCTTTTATTAAAAATAAAGATTAACAAAAATAAATCATTTAAATAAGTTTATATAGGTAACATATTAGATAAATAGATAAATAAAAAAGCAGGACATTAATTAAATAATGTAAATAGGTAAATAAGTTTAACATATTATATAATAAGTAAATACATATAATGTTTTTTTTATTATTATTGGCAAATAGTTTTTTGAAAGGGACTATACCCTTGTACAAGAAGGCTCAAAAGCCAAGATTGAATCATGAAAGCCCAACAACAGAAAACAATCTGCTTAGAAAAGAACCAACATCCAGTAACACAACAAAAAAACAGCTGAAAAACAACAACGGTAATGAATCGCCTGCGGCAAAGACTGTAGCAAAACCAAAACAATGTTCGGAAAAGACATGGGACAATGTAGAACAGACAGAACATCAAAAGAGAGACAAATCATCGAGGCGGAGAAGTGGCATTCTTTAAAATAACCTTTTTCTTTTTACGGACAGTAACCCACCCTGATGATGCCTCCACGAATGGAGGGTTAGAAAAAGGAGAATCCTCCAAAGTTGCAAAATTTCCAACTGAAACAACATCATTGTTTTCATGAGATAATTTTTCCATGCTATCAACAACTAAATGAGATAAATTTGTTGCAATTTCCTTGCTGTTGGAAATAGGATTTTCCAATAAAGGAATTTCAGGGACAAACCCAGATTCAACCTTAGCATTTGAATTTGAATCAAGGTCCTCTTTTGCATCGAAAACCAAATGTTCCGGGAGGGCATCCTTCCACCAACTGCGTTTCTCATGCTGACCCTTTGCCAACCCACAAGCAATAGAGGTATGACCTAAACAGAAACACTTTCTGCATCGAAATGGAAGGCCCTCGTAATCTAAAGGTTGTGACCAAGTTCTGTTTTGCACCCTAAGATCAATGGTTGCTGGGAGGTTTTTAGCCGTGTTAAGTTCCACCAAGATTCGAGCATAGGTAGTGTGGGTGTAATCGGCATGTAGACACTTAAAATTGGTTACTCAATTTAGTGTCCCTCTCATCCATTTACTTGCTTAGGTAACCTGGGGCACGTTTTACGTCACCAACTATCCCCTTGGGATATTATCCAATTTGTGATTTAATCACTTATTCCAAATTTAATTCACCCCATCACATCTTACCCATGAGTGATTAAATATTAAATATTTGATTACGCTTCTTCCCATGCATCTTAATCACTTATCTACCCCAAATTTATTCTATCTATGTACCACATCTTTTTTTCCTTTTCCCTAAGCGGGATATTTCCGTATTCAGATAAATCTTATCTTTCTTGAAATCGCTCATTTTGGCCATCTCGGAAGTCTATTCCGCGATCGGCGCCGACCCATATGGTCGGCGCCGATTTTCTAGGAGCGGCACCGATTATAAAAGTGAGTCCAGAACTCAGTTCTAGGGACCGAAAAAGAGACCACGAACGAGCGAAAAGCGAATGCATTTAAAAAGGAAGCACTTACGCACGAGCGAGAGAGCGAGAGAGATACGAGTGTTGTGAAGAGAGATCTTCTTAGCATCAATTGTATCAAATTAGGGCAGATCCTGTCCGAATCAATCCCTGAGAGGAGCACCGTTACTCTGTCCCTGTCACATCAGCATCGCACACCACCATCTATCATCTGGTGACTCTGTTCCAGTGTCTCGCCAACTTCGGCACATCCAGCAGACCACATTCATCTTCTAATTCCCGAATCTTATCGCACAGTCCCTGATTGATCGATCTGTTTTTAGTCGACGCCGATCTCACCCAGTCGACGCCGATTAGTCTCAATCGACGCCGACCACATCAGTCGACGCCGATTCTACCCAGTCGACGCCGATTTCCCTGCAGACAGGTAAAAGGACACAGGTAACACAAATTCAGCATTATTTCTTAGTTCCCTGTTTTCTGTGCTTTCTGTCTGCTGTTTAGATTCTGTCTTATTACTGCAATCAGAAGATCTAGCTTTTTACTTACATCTTTTATCATGTATGCTTCTTTTCTTAATTGAAAACGTGGACTGACATCCGCCGAGGAAGCTTATCGCTTCCCAGGACCCGCTCGGGCGGTCCCACCTAAATATCTTTTAACGTGGTCTTTTCTCATCCAAGCATCGGTGTTTTGCAGTGATACACGGATCTATTGTGCGAGTTGCTCGGTGCCGCCTCTTATCTACATCGGCTTCCTCATTTGCTACATCTTCGGATCTTATCCATCGTATCGATTTTATTGGAGTTTTCGGGGTTTTTGTGTTTAGTTTGGTGCATTAACTTGGGCAGTAACAAGCGCGAAATTCTTGATCTACATTCAGCACACTTAGTGGGACCCAACCAAAGTCCCTTATTGGTAAGTTCATTTCTTTCCTAGTTTTGAACTTTGTTCCTTTTCTTCACGATTTCTATCGGTACCCGCATTTGAGCATTTCTTTTCATCATTTCAATCTTGCTTTTTTTTAGGCGAAATCGTTATCTTCGAAATTTTCTAGTTCCTTAAAAATAAAGATTTCTGTTTCACCTGTTATCTGGATGTATCTTTCTGGGTTTTCTTTGGTGTTTGCTTAACCTCTTCTTGCGGAGCACTTTGCTTGTTCGTGGGATTGTTCGAGGGGAAGAGCTCAACAACGCTTTTTGAAGTCCACACACCTTGGAGAGCTAAATCTACAGGTATTCCTCTTTTACGGTGTTTTCTCCTTTTTAGGATTTCTTTGTCGGTTTCCTATCACATCCAAACACTTCAATTTTTGGTGCTTAAAAAGAACTTAATCGCATTTGGGAAAGAATCTGTTTGACTTGTCTTCATCGAAATCAAACACTTCGTTTTTAAGTGCTTAAAAAGAACTTTTTCTTTGTCATTGCTGCATGTTTTTCATCTAGTTTTAATTAGGCTGGAAAATTGATCAAAATCGGTAGTGACACTATTTGATTTTTATTTTTCACCCTTGCACACAAAGCCAAAATCACTAGGTATAAAGCATTTAAACAAAATTCCTTCCCTGGCCTCGCCTACTTGGAAGTGATATCCAAGAGGAAGAGCCTACGCGGTACTCAGGCTGCGCTATAAATTCACGGAAGATTTTGGTATATATTGGCAAAGCACCCGACTCCCTTATCGCAGCGGTGTGTGAAGTGCGGGGGTAGGCCCCTATATCAAGCCATGTACTGGTCTTTTACTGAAGTGCCTTCGGGACTCCTCACCAAACATTACCCAAACCATCCTTAGTTTGGCTATCTGAGTAGTTCCTGTTCTAAAAGCCTTCCCTAACATTTTCTTTTCTTAAAAGCATCAAAATTTAAAGGAGATAATCACTTACTTGCTTGAATTGTCATCGTGCATTAGTTAGGTCAATCTTCTTTTACGTGTGTTTATGACGGTTATCACTGGTCACAATCTAGAAGAATGGCTCAACTGGTTCCTTCTTCCTCCGAGATCACCACTAGTGTGGAGGTTTCGGCACCCCCCCAATCTTCCTCGGGACCGCTGTTAGTTGGTTCCCCATCCTGGTCATATAATCCTTTCTATCAAGCCAAGGCAATCCCATCACGTCCAGCTTCCCCTAGTCCTTCGGAAATATCATCTGGCTCGGAGTATGTTCCCCGCGGGGATCCTGAATTCCAGGCATTCCTCGACCGCAATCCGATAGCCCTCATGGACTACCTAGTACACAAATCTATTCAAATATCTGATCAAGGACCACCAATCCAACAAGTGTACGATTACCCTCGTGGATCATCCCAAGCCTTTGTAGAGCAGTTTGCATCGTCGCTCTTGCCTCGAGTCACGGAGAAGAGCGAGGCCCCTATGCCTCCCTTTTCTCTTCCACCTACCATATCGACTAGTTCTCAAATAGTCTTACCTATTCCTAACACCGCAGTTACCTCGAGTATTCCACAACCTACTTCTGAGAAGTCTTCTACCCTGGCTATAATGAATGTGTCTGCACACCCACATATTGGGTGTTAATTCATCTATGCCCTCCATTGTGTCCCAAGGTCAAGTACCTCTTCATGAGCCCCCTCCGAATAGTCAATTGGCTCCTACTTCTCGTCCTCTGAGGGTCTTTCTTCCAATGTTCCAAGAATCGTGACCTTCACCCATCCTCTAACATCGGCACCCTTAATACCTAATCCGGCAAGTAGAAGGCCCCTTTCGTGTCTTGTTCCCAACATGTCCATCCAACCAACACCCATGTTCCTCAATCTGTCCCATCCAATCAACAAACATAGAGTCCACCAATCACAAAGTGCTCCATCCATCACCCAACCTTTATTTTCTCAACCACTTATTATCTCACACCTGCCTATCGCAAGCTATCTCACAAAGAAATACCCCACCCAAGGTGTCACCTGAACACACAAGGTTATTCCTCTTATCATCCTATCCATCAACAGATGAATCCTCCATCGACACCTCAACAACATCCACCACTTACTTCTTATGTAGGACATACCAATGTACCTCCTCCTCAATCGATGTGGTTCAAATTCTCTTGATAAAATCGTAGACTTGAAGCCTCCACAAAAGGGCTCGTCCTTCATACTCCTTTGAAGAAGTGTGTAATGAACCCATTCACCCTCGGTGCTTTCAAGCCTTATCCTCCCCAATGGGAACTTCCTAAATTTTCAAAATTTCATAGTCGGAAGACCCTCAACAACATTTACGAGCATTCAAACATGCTTGCTACCTCATAGTCCAGATCGTGAGCTTATGCTCCGTACCTTTCCTATGTCTCTAAGCGGGACTCCTTTAGACCGGGTACAATAACATTCCTCAACATTCCTGTTTTTCTTTCTCTCAATTGGCCCAAATGTTTGTTAAAAACTTTTCAATAAATATCACACATAAGATCTCAATCACGATCTTTATAACATTCGCCAATTCGATGATGAGTCTATTGCAGACTTTGTCGCTCGTTGGAGAGGGATAATCAACCAATTGTCTTTCTCCCTTCCTCAATCCCAACAAATCGAGTTGTTTACTCGATCTTGTGCTAATCACATTTCTTCTACTTTAAGGATCCAAACTTTTCATACCTTTGAAGAAGCCTTCACGATGGCACGCAAACTTGAATCTCGCACCATTGAAGCGAGGAAGCTAAAACTTCGCTCTAAATCTAAACCAGATTTTTCTCGGTTTACCAAACCAAATTCTTCCCCTTCTAAAGACAAAAATCAAGGATCCACCAACGCTATCGTACTAAAAGCATCACGAGCCGACAATACTTCTAATCAAACACCACGAAGAGACCCCTCATCTTCTCGAAAAGGGACTTCATCATCTCGATCCTTCGCTCCATTGGGGGAATCATATGCCTCTATCTTAGAAAAAATGTTGGAAGTTCGCATGATCGAACTTCCCCCCATTAGGGATGTTGATGAAAGCCGAGAACGCCCATTCTGGTATAGGGAAAATGATTTCTGTCCTTATCATAGAACCAAGGGTCATGACATCGAACGATGTCAGACTTTCAAAAATCTTGTCCAGAAATTCATTGATAAAGGCGAGCTCATTCTGGATAACCCAAATGCTCCCCCAAATCAGGCGCTCGATGTTTTTAAACAACCTTTTCCCAATCATGCCCCGAACCATAATGCTTCAGAGTCTCAAAAACCAAACACTCATACCATCAACTTCATCTCTACCGAAGAATCTTCTTCCGAAACCAAGCCATCTGCAAACACATCAATCGAATCAGAACCTCCTTCCACTTCATCTATCACTGGAGTTCCATTATCTTCAGATGGCCCGTCTTTGAATATTCCTACATTACTAAGCATGGAGTCTTCTTTCTCCGCTCCTTTGTCTGACCTACCATCCATACCCGAGACAGTGTCATCCTCATCTGTCTCATCTTCAGACATTCTTTCAATACTCGAGGCAATTACATCCCTTCGAGTTTCCACCACAGCACATCCACTTCTGCCTGCTCCATTCCCGCCTGCAACTATGTCCTTGGTAAATGTACCTATAATTGTGCCGACTTCGACGTGAAGCGTCTTCGATTTTGACCCTT
>CM031235.1:6179576-6233758 GCA_018340775.1 Taxus wallichiana var. yunnanensis | reverse complement strand
GAAAAATGACACTTAAATTAATATTTTAATAAGTGGGGCCAAAAGCAGAAGTGGAATAAAATATTATATTTTCAATATGGGGTGCCAAAAGCAAAAGTGAGTGCATGAGGAATAAAATAATAATAAAATAAGAATTTCCATTATGGGGTGCCAAAGATAGAAGTGTTGCTTGAACATCAAATTTTTATTTTTAGATGGGGCGCCAACCTTGGATATACCAATTAAATAATTTTTAATTGTTTATTTAGCATGCATGAAGCTCTAAAGGTGGCGCCACCCTTTGGGAGAAGACATTAAGATTATAAAAACAAATTTTGGGGTTTATTATTACATCATCTTGGAAATTTATCAACTACTTCATTGTCTGCAAGTAGCTTTTGCTTCTGCATCAACAATAGAGGATGAAAACCCTCATTTGCACATAGATCTGAGGACATAAACCCTCATATCTAAGCTTCGTAATTCCATTAAGGGGTTACTGATGATCATTTAGGGTATAATTATTCATCTAGTTGAATTAGGGAATCATATTTATGGTTGTTTTAACATCCAGAATACCAAGTACAAATAGGACGTCCCCCTTTGGAAACAAATTTTAGTACGAGCGTCACATCTAGGGGCAGTTTTCAGTCAAATCAGTTTGCATTTTTTTATCTTTTGTTCATATTTTCATCTGATCAACTATTGTAATAAAATAATTGTATTAAGACATTCTAGTGTTTTCATTAAAGCTGATTTGAAACAAATAAATAAAATTAATTTTTCTACATATTGGGGTTTAGTTTTTTTTTAAATAAAAATAAATTTGTTATTTACGTCATAAAAGTTCAATTTTTTTATCTTCTTAGAAAGTGTTTTTCGGGGATATTACACATTTGTAGCTTTTTAATTATATTTAGAATAAGAAAATCAAATTAGGTGTATTTCTTGTTAGTTGGTTAATATAATTGCATATTAGTCAAGGTTTTGAGGGAGATAAAGGAGGCAGTAAGAAAGATTTGTGAATTGCGAAAGGCATAAAAAATAACCAAATTTTCAAAATGCTCCGATTGAAATTCTGAGAGAGGTTTTTGTTCATCTTGGTCTTATGATGAAAAATTCTCTTTGTTTTTGTACAACATCGATAGTTAAAGAGATATGTGTGTTTGAAGGTTTTGGTTATGTGAAGGTGTATGTATAGAAGCAAAGTTTGCATGTGTTTGTATAGCCCTTTGAGGCTCGAAGTTTTGTATGTGTGATTATGCAATCTATTGACACCATGTGTTAAATGTTGTAATGCCCATTGAGGCTTGAATCAATAAAAAAAATGTTGTTCTACATTAGAAACCGTTGTGTTACTCTATAACTGCAAGGTTGGGCTCTTATTCAGTTGAGACCCCATACCTTGACTGCATTAATTGGTATTAAAGCTTAGTAAAAGCTCTTGGGAGAGTGTTTGAGAGAAGGTAGCAAGAGCACAATCAAAGAAGAGTTTGCATAAGTGCAAGTTGAAAGAGAAAGTGTAGAGTGTATTCCACAAGTGTGTGTGTGTGTGTGTGTATTGGTAGAAGACAATGAAACTCATTCAAGCTTAAGAGAAAGTAGAGAATCCCTACATAGGTTTGAGAGTGTGAGTAGATGTGAAGGAGCTCTTGGAAGCTCAAGTGATTGGTGTAGGCTATGCAAAAGGATCCTACCAATAAGAGTGTTGCATTGAGAAGTGTGAATATTGAGGAGACTCTAGTGTTGTGGCTAAGAAAATTGTGAAAGAGAAGTTTGCAAGTGAGAGTAAATCGCTAGTGAAGCACAATGAGAGTGTGAAGAAGAAAGTGAAGCTTGAGAGCTTCTTGCAAGAAATAAAGTACATTCTAAAAAGACTAAGGGTTGTGGTTCTTAGCATCAAGAGAGGTGGCAACTGAGTGTTGTAATAGAGAGCAGTGATTAGGTTGTGAAAAAGAAGTCTAGAGAGAGAGAGAGAGAGCAAGTTGTGAAAGGGAAACTTGTGGAGATTTGAGAGGAAAGTGGATTGCATTTGAAGTTGCAGCTAAGAAGATAGTAAGTAAAGAGGCCTTGAGAGATCCCAAGAGAGTGAAAAGAAAAGAGAAAAGAGAAAAGGTTATTTAACAATGGCCTTCATAGGTATTAAAGTGATATAAGAAGTGAGTGTGTAAGAAGAAGATTATAGAAGCTTTGTTGAGGTAAGAAAAGAGAAATGGAGAGTTACGAGAAGTTGAAGGTTAAATTCGAGTCTTGCAGTGAGGTTGAAGTAGAAGAAAGGAGGATGAAGAAGGGAAAATTCAACAGTGCCCAAAAGAGAGAGATTGAAGCACTAAAGAGAGAGTTAGAGAAGATACAAGATTTAATGGAGATCCTAGAAGTTGAATATGAGTTAGAAGACTTTGAAGACAAGAAATAGTACCTCTCTAAAAAATATTTTGAAGAAGAAGAAGAATGGAGTGAAGAATGGGATGAGTGGAAAGTTCGGAAAACGTAGAATATTGGTGAAATGCTAGATGATGATGTGTGTGGTGCATGGGATAGATGTGAGCAGCCACAAGAAGATAAAGAGGAATAAATTATCTTGAAATAGGAACGGAAAGAGAAAAATTAGAGAGTTGTTGCAGCCATGATGAGGAGGTTTCACAAAGAGTTGCAAAAGTGGGAACAACCCACATTAAGAGAGGAGTAGCAACACTAGAAAGGTTGGTCACTTTGTAGATCACAAGTGTAAAGAGAAATTGTTGAGGAGCTCAAGGTAGAAGAGATTGTGGAGCTCGAGGTTCAAGGAGAAGCAAGTGAAGAACAAGATGAAGAGGATGATCTCTTGATACAAATTACACCGGAAGAGAAAGCGTGGAAGGGGCTATTGGATGTTAATGAAAAAGAGATGGAGAAAATGCAATCCAGGGCACTTGATGCAATAAAGAATGATGAAAGGAAGTGTCAACTAAGACACTAGAGATTTTTTTTTTTTTTAAAAGGTGGCGTAGTAGAGATGTAGGAGAGAGAGATGAAGGAAAGAAGAAGAGAAGAGAGAAGAGGAGGTGCCATTGAAGAAAGCACTTGCTATCTTGCCTCACTATTTTAATTCTGATTTTGTTTTTAGTTGTGCATGTGCAGGTATGATAGCTGACAGGAGGATGGCACTTGATAAAGCCTTCAAGAGTGAGAAAAATGGGTCACATGGAGGACTCATGAGCACAAGGGAAGAGAATGAGTTATTTGAACTCATACAACAAAGAGGCCCAACTATAGTGCTATTTGAAGTGCCCGACAGAGACATGCAGACCAAGAAGAGAGAAGAGTTGATTCTCATATCAACAAATGCATGTGAAGAGATGGAGGATGTGGAAGTGATGGTTTGTGAACCTGAAGTAGGAGACCCATTGTTGGATGATGGGGAAGAGTGTGTTGTATTCCTAAGTGGGAAGAGGATGAAATTTCATTGGAAAGGAAAAGAAATACTTCTGAATTTTCTCTTTTGTAGGGAAGAAGGATTGAGGACAACCAAGGAAAGATGCATGTTTCCATGAAGGAAACAATAGAGGTGAAGAAAGAGGACAGCCAAGAAGAAGTTTGAGGTGGCTAAAGTGAAAATTCATGCAAATTGTGTGAGTATGGTTGAAGACCATACATGTGAAGAAGAACAAAACAAAGTGAAGAATGAGGAGAAAATGTGTAGCCCAACCATGGAGGTTGCACAAGAAGATGGTTATGTGGGCACTTCCCACATAAGTGTGAATAATGAAGAGGACAATGAAAAAGAGTTGTAGGTTTCCATAAAGGAAACTATGAAGATGAAGGAAGTGCTAGTTGATGCACTTAAGGAGCGCACATTTGAAGACCCTCTATGTGAAGTAGAGGATGAAAATGAAGGAAGAATGGTATTGTGACAGCAGTAGAAGTTGAGAATGGACCTTTGATAGTCCATAATGTGACTACATTCCATGAGAAGAATGCAAAGAATGGTGAAGAGTTGGACAGTCCAACAATGAAGAAGATGAAAAAGGATGAAGAAAGAGAGATGGAAGAGATGTTTCTACAAGCAATAGAGACACATGAAAGAGAGATGAGAGAAGCAAAAGAATGTCACTCATGTGGCATAAAGTTAAAGAAGGAGATAGAGATGGTGAATATGTTTCCATCAAGAAGAATGAAGGAAGACCATGGTGGCACATATGTGGGAGAAGCCCACATAGGAGTTGAAGAAGAGGATCTTATGAGTCAAGAGCTACATTAGGTTCTATGGGAAAGGAGAATGTGAAATTTTATTTGCACATGGCATGCTTGTGATGCCTACGGAGATGAAGAAAGAAGGAGAAGGAGCAGGAGAAGAGACTAAGATGTTAGAGCTGATGATTTTATCATCCAAAGCATGTGTGAAAGAGGATGATGTTGTAGTTGAATGGTGTATTTTAGAAGACATGAAAATAGAGAAGAAGGATGTGAAAGTGAATGCACATGATGTTGATTTGAAGGAAGAATTGAGTAGAGAAGAAGAGATTAAAGTTGCAGCAGAGATGACATTGGAGAAGATCCATATGAGAATGTTTGATTCTCATGATACTATGTATTTTGAGTTTGTTACAACAGTTGAGGAATGGAGAGAGATTGAGAGTGTGAAAAGACAAGTTGCAACTGAAGAGGAGTTGCTGAAGCATGATGTTGTAGAAGTGGGAGTGTTGAATATGCAAGACCCTATGAGAATTGTTGATTCTCTAAATGCTTGGGTTACTAATTTTGTTGCAGGTATGATTGAATGCATAGAAGAAGAGGAGAATGTTGAGAAGAAGAACTCATTTGAGTTGGCCTTTGGAGTCCAAGTATGTAATATGGTTGCATATATGATGAAGAGTGTATATGATGGATTCTTTGACAAGAAATCCATGAGAGAAGAAGTGAAGAGGAGATGGTTTGAGATAGAGCATGAGTTGCATGCTTTTATTGGAGGAAGAGGCAGTTGGTTCAAATCTCATGAAGGATTGAGAAACAATGGTGTTGAATACAATTGGTGGTGGTGGTTGGATAGTGGTGGGTCAAATCCCACAAGAGGATTGAAGATGAGAAACAAAGCATCTTGGAGGAGGTGGATGGATGACTATGCCCAAGAAATGGGTAAGATAAAGAAAGTTGATCAGAGCTATGTTGATGAAGATGGTTTATGGACCAACATGTTGTTAGAAATGAAAAAAAAACAAAAGAACATACTTTCATAGTACCTAACAAGGTGGAAGGGAACTTTAATCTTTGTGACCAAAAGAGTAGTTATACCACTTATTCCATTTGAATAGAAGCTCAAATTATCTTACCATGGGTGTTTGATGTAGGTTCATCTTGATTCACATGTGATCTTACATCACCAAAAAATAGAATAAAAGATGTACAATTGTCAACCCAAACAATCAAGAATTTTAAGGAGCTTGTTCTCCTAAAATTGGAACTTCTTGTAACTACCCTACTTTATAGGAGCAATTATAGCTTAGCTATATTTAAAATGAAAAAATCAAATTATGAGTCTTTCTTGTTGGTTAATATAATTCGATGTTAATCTAGTTTTAGAGAGATATAACGGAGCAGCAAGCAAGTTTCACAAGTTGTAGAATACAGTATAAAAAAAACTAAAATTTCAAAATGCTCCAAATGAAATTCTAAGAGAGGTTTTATTTCATCTCGATCTTATGATGGAAAAAATATCTCTTTTTGTACAACAACAATAGTTAAAGAGAGGTGTGTGTTTGAATATTTTAGTTGTGTGTGAAGGTGTATAAAAGCAAATTCTACACATGTGTTTGTATAGCGCTTTGAGACTCAAAGTTGTGGTATGTGTGATTATAGAGTCCATTGAAATTGTGCGTTAAATGTTGTAATTCTCATTAAGACTTGAAGCATTATTTAGAGTGTTGTTCCACATTAAAAACCATTGTGTTACTCTATAACAACAAGGTTTGGCTTTTATTATTCAATCGAAATCCCATACCTTTACCGCATTAACATCACTTTTGTCCACCTTGTAAGATAATTTGTACAAGTTATAATGTAGCATGATCCAGTCTTGCGCATGCGGTGGGGAAATAGACCCATAAATTTAATTTCCCATTTTTCAAAGGTTCTCGCACTAGAAATAGGCCTCAAAGGAATTTCATCTCTATGCCCAAGTTTTCCAAGGGCACAATAGTCACATGCCTTACAATATTCTTTGCAATCCTTATATAATGTTTCTCACCATAGACCAGCCAATAGAATATTGCATGCAGTGGCATCCCCTTCATAGTTTCCACCTATAATTCCACCATGAGTGTCTTCTATAATGTCCTCACGCTCATGCTCAAGTACACACCGGTGCAAAACTTCATCCTGACCTAGTTTGTATAAATCTCCACTGATCAACATGTAAGGTGTGACACGAATTAAAAGTTATTTATTCTCCAAAGCCTTTATTCCCTCAGGTATCAACACCTATACGTAAAAGAAAGAAATAACCTCTCAAGTCGAGGTCACGTGGTTCAATCTAAACAATTGTGCATCTAGAATTATATCCTCAATGCTATGCGCGTCCTCTTCCGATTAAATCCTAATAAATGGCATGGACCAGAATTATTCTTTCCTGGCTTAACCACCGAAGTAAAGTTAAACTCTTGAAATAATAGAATCCAACGACATATGCTCTTTTGTAAGACATGCTTGTTCACCAAGTACTTCAATGTTGTGTGGTCTATATAAAATATGAAAGGTGTTGCCAGCAATCTTATCAAAACTTATGGAGCACGTAGATCATGGATAAGGCCTCGCACTTTTAATCATGTAATTATGTTCTATTAGAGTTAACTTCCTACTCACAAAACAAATAGGATGATCTACAATCCCCTCTCCAGGCTGGGCTAATACCGCGCTAATGGTCATGCCATAGGCATTTGCATGAATGTGAAAAGGATTGGTCCATGAAGGAAATGCAAAATAGGCGATGTAGTAAGCCTTTCCTTCAGTGTCTCAAACGCGTGCTATTGCATCTCACCCCAATAGAACTTTCCTTTACCCTTCAATAATTCCTCTAAGGGCACAAATATCTTGGCATAACCTTTGATAAACTTCCTATAATACCCTATGTGCCCCAAGAATCCGCACACCTCACTTTGGTTAGTAGGTTCCTCTAAGCCCAAAATGACAACAACCTTAGCAGGATCTACTAACAAGCCTTCCTTACAGATGATGTGTCCCAACAAAATTCCAAAGGGTGTGGAAAACACACACTTCTTGATGTTTAAAGAGATGCTCAACTACCGACATCTCTCAAACATGATCCTTAAGTTATCACAATGATCCTTCACAAGCCCATAACTGCCCATATCACTATCCAAGAACTAAAGTCTGAAATGCTTACACAACAATGCGTGAAAATATTGTAGACACATTCTATAATCCAAAGGGCATAACGATGTATGCAAAACTTCCCCACTCCAGTGAAAGTTGTCTTCTCTTGATTCCTCTTTACTTATCCTTACCCGACGATACCCAAAAATCCATCAAAAAAGGGGTAGATCTCACTTTGTAGACACTAAAATTAGGTCATACTCCCCTTGGTCCCCCGTCAAATAAACACCTTGAACACATTCACCTAACCATGGCCCCTTTCATCCCACTCTAATATTAATTTAATTAAATTAATTCATTATCCTCACAATATTTATTATTTAAATATCCTAATTGGGATAATGCCCACATATCCACCTCATCTAGCCACCTCACCCTAAGACCTATTATTAGTAAGTTGCCAAACTAACTAAGACCTACCCAAACCCTAAAAATAAAACCTACATTCCCTTTAACCACATTCCCACCCATTAGAAGGAAGCTTCCATGATAATCCACAAAGTAAAGCAAAACGAGATCCCGAGAAATCAAGGGGATCTGCTAGTTTAGTAAACCTAGGAAATCCCGCCTAACCAATGCCGATTACACTAAACCGCCACCGGTTAAGCTAGAACGCCATCGGTTACCATTTAACCCTAAAAAAACTTTATTTCAAGGTTGGCACATTGTGTAGAGGTTAAGACATCTTCTTTGAACAAGGGATGAAACCAGAGCTGCATGCAAGAACAACCAGTGTTAATACACACACATCATAGCATCGATAGCCAAAGAAAAGCAAGCCATTTGCCTTCACATGAGCATCCAGGAAGTGCTAGCACCACACCGATTTCCTTCCATTTGATCACCCACTATTGCCAACCAAACATCAAGCTCATAGAAACAATAAGTTTTGTTAACTTGTATTAGTTCCTTATCATTTTAACAGATCCTTTTGCTTCATGTTAGTTTTGTTCTCATTCCCATTCCCCACCATTTTATCTCCATGAAAATTTGACCTCTCTTTATCCACACCCTTGAACTGCCCATATCTAGACTTTCATTCATTCTGCATATATAGGACCTACACAAACCTTACCATTTCCCTTTCATTCTCATCTAACACCAAATTTATCACTTGCAAAGTTTTATTGAATTTCAGTACTCGACCATACCATCGCCGGTTAGCCACAACTGTTTCCGGTTAGCCTAAACCGACACTAGTCATACCGCACCGACGTCGATCTCGTGTTTTGACCAAAACCTAGATCAGAGCCTAAAACCTCCACCAAATACCCAAAATATCCCAAAACCTGACCCTGACCAGTACCGCAGTTTTTTCAGTACTCGACAATGACCTTGACCTTCATATTCAAACATAGCCTAGCCTGTTGTGAACGAATTTTCTTATTATGTAGATGAATGAGATACCTAAATCATTTTTACTATAGTAGGATTTCCTTTATTATCAACATTAAGTTGTTTTAAATAGTGGATTGACAACCGTCAAGAAGTATCACACTTCTTGGATCTAGTACACGCTAGGCACTCCATTGCATATATTGTTTAACTTTTATTTCGTGGTCTTGTGTTCCATTTCGGATAGTTCCTCCAGAAAAAGGAATCTCTCATGATCGAGCTATGGATTCATAAGTCATACACGCACAACAACCTACAACCGACATCTTAACAGGTATTCCTCCTACCCCTTTACCCTTATCTCTGTTTAAATCGCCAACATTCAAAGAAACGATCTAGAATCAGGTGAAACACTCACACCCTGCAACGCCTTATAATATTTCTTCAGTAAATGGCATGGGGAAAGTATCAATTACACATGCAGCATTTAAATCTTTGTTATCCACACAAATTCTTATTTTGTCATATTTCTTTATACTCTTGATCACCATAGAGCACTAACCCACTCGGAGTCCTCAATGGGCTCAATGATTTTGGAATTCAATGATTAAGATTCATCCTATAAGGCCTCTTCCTAACTTGGCAAAAACCTTCCTTCAGCTTGATTCTCATTTCACCCAAATATTCATGCACACCTTTTAATTCATGATATCCCCTAGGGAATAAATCCTAGAAGTCATGCAACAACTCAATTATCTTAGCAACTTCAGATTCAGACTAATAATCTCTAATGATGGCCTCCTTAGGTTCAACATTCATTCCAATGTTGACCTTCTTGGTCTTCATAGGCTCATGGTAGACACACACCTTCTCATCTACATTGTCCAAGACCTCATGCATACCCTCTGTGTGCTCAATATCCAGGTTCTCCACCTCTTCATCATCAACTATATAGACCATCTTACCCTTTTCTCTTTCTAGGTAGGCACGCCCAAGCTATTTTGCATCTATCTCTTCCTCTTCAAAGTGCACCTCCAGGTTTGACTCACCTAACAAATCCTAAAGGATCTCCTCAACCTTTGCACTATCTCCCATAGTTAAGAACTTCATAACCTATAACACCTCATTCACAAGATGTTTAGTAAAAAATTATTCAAAGGAATGAATCATACCCGTAGTAAGTTCTTACCAATTTCTAATCTCTCTATTCAACTCTACATAGACATACCATACATGCACACAACCTCATAAGGTGAAATAAATATTATGCAACCACAAAAAAGGTGGTAAGGCTTCCTACCCCTCTGTCTAGAGTCTCTCACATTGTTGAACGTGGTGTTGAACATGATCATTACATTAAATGCACATATCTAAGTAGGAAAATTGCTCTGAGAAATCTAGCAGATAAGGTGATTCTCACTTCTCACCACTCCAAAATATTATCCCTGTGAACCATCCACCAGTAGCGTTGTTGTCCCACATAGAGTATAAACTATAATATTCCTTATTTCCACTTGACATTCCCACTAAACTTCCATAGCAAGCAGGAATACTTTTGGATTCTCTTCACCAATGTATGTTCAAACTTGACCACCGCCCAAATGCCTAATTCTTGCAACCCTACCTACGAGTGTAGCTGCACTTCTTACTTCACACCCAAACATTTCATAAGTGCCATGTACTCAATTATCACATGCAACACTTGTAGTATCCCTCATGGATTATGCATCATCCCTTGGAGAAGTCCTTCCATAAACGACTCGAAAACTTCCAGGATCTCTAATGGTGCGCACATAAATTTTGTTTAAATCTTCCTCACTTAAGGGATCTACATAGGGTGAAAATTTTCTTTCATCAAGGGGATAATGACATGCTCTTCCTTATTATCAAAATTGTTGTAACCCTTATTAAAACACAAGTTAGTGTCGTTTACATAACACTAAGGGTGCCCAAATAATGCTAGAAAATTGTTTGCTTCTATAAGCGCCAAGACTTCAAATTCTATAGTAAACTTGGCTCCTTATATAGTAATAGAAACATATTTTAAAACCCCAATGGGCGTGGCCTTAGTTATGTTTTCCATAAAAACACATTCAAAGATGGCTACAATGGTGGTCTTGCCCATCTGAATCCATGCGTCCAAAGTGAGTACATTCACTTATGTGCCTATATCAATCAAAATATTACTCAAAAGCCACCCATCAATAATAACATTCAAAGTGATTTATTTTTCATAATCCAGGCTATGAGGAGGGAGGTTAGCATGCAAAATTTTCCTCTCATGCTCAATTCCATCACGTAGAGTGTTTCCCTTTAACTAGTTCTCTAATAAAGGAATAGTGTTCTCTTGTTGCAACATCTTGCAAACCTCCTTTAGATCATCAACATTGTTCTAATGGAGCTCATCTGCCTTCTTTTGTTGGCTCATTGTTTAGAGGTTGAGACATCTTCTGAGAATAAGGGATGAAACCAGAGCTGCATGCAAGCTGTAACCAATGTTAGTACAACATCGAGCATCCATCCAGCAAGAATTGAAGCAATCACAGAGCCATTTGCCTTCACGGGAGCATCCGGGAAGTGCCAACACCACACCGAGTTCCTTCCATTTGATCACCCACTATTGACAACTAGACATCAAGCTCGTATAAACAATAAGTTTTGTTAACTTGTATTGGTTCCTTATCATTTTAGTAGATCCTTTCACTTCTGTTGTTATTTTCCATTCTCATTCCCATTCCCCACCATTTAATCTCCATGAAAACTTGACCATCTCTTTATCCACACCCTTGAACTCCCATATCAGACTTTCATCATTCTTGTGCATATCCAAGACCTACACGAACCTTGTCATTGCCCTTTCATTCTCATCTAGCACCAAATCTATCACCTTACCAAGTTTTATTGAATTTCTTGTACCCCGACCATACCATCGCTGGTTACCCACAACCGTCGCCGGTTAGCCTAAACCAACACGGTCATACCGGACCAAGCGCAAGTCTCTGTGTTTTGACCAAAACCCAGATCAGAGCCTAAAACCTCCACCAAATACCCAAAATAGCCCAAAACCTAACCCTGACCAGTACCAATACCCCGATAGTGACCTTGACCTTCAGATTCAATCATAGCCTAGCATGTTGTGAATGAATTTGCTTATTGTAGATGAATGAGATACCTAAATCATTTTAACTATAGTAGGATTTCCTTTATTATCAGCATTAAGTTGTTTTAAACAATGGATTAAAATCTATGTCTAGGAAGTATCACACTTCCCGGATCTAGTAAATGCTAGGTAGTCCACTACATATATTGTTTAACTTTTATTTGGTGGTCTTTTGTTCCATTTCAGGTAGTTCCTCCAAGAAAAAGGAATCTCTCACGATCAGCTGTGGATTCAGAAGTCATATGCACGCAACAACCTATAACGACATCTTAATGGGTATTCCTCCTACCTCTTTACCCTTATCTGTTTAAATCAACATTCAAAGAAATGATCTAGAATCAAGTGAAACATTTTGGCATGCCCGATGGGACCCATTCGGGGTTCCTTGCATTCATTCATTTCTAGGTGAAAAGTTACATGTTTGTTTCCTTTCTAAAAGGTTCTTACATTTAAATTTCTCCCTGGAACCATCTCTTCTTCTATTGTTTAAAAGTAATCATACTTTGGTGCTTTAAAATGAACACTTCTTCCCTTTCATTAGTATCGCATTAGTGAAAACTCATACCTTCTCTTGTTCATCTTTTTGTGTCATTGAATTCAACATTTTGATTTGGGTTTAAAATCATTTCATTTCATTCTGCCTTTCTGCATTAGCTCACATTAATTGAGGGCAACCTATACGTTGGAAGTCATGCCCAGCTGATGGTTGAAAAATGAATCATAGAAAGCACATTTTCCTCTTTTCTGAGTCTAAACCAAACCGCACAAATTCAAACATACACACATTCTTAAACAACATCTCACCCGAAGAAGCTATAGGTGATCACACGATCACGACACAGTGGGCACCCCGCTGGTTATCTCTGTCCAATACCCCATCAGAGGACGGCCTGCCCCCACCATAACATACCTGAAACCTCTCCTTGTAGATCTCCTTCTTCGTAGGAAGCCATCCTCACCAAAAATTCTTGTCTAAAGTTCATGAGTCAGTTATTAACTAACATAAGCTAAACAAACATAATAGAAAAAGCACTCTTAGGATCGTATTTTTCTTAGTGTTTTTGTTTGGCTTGTGTTTTTAGGTGAGAGGTCACGTTCTTCATTTTCTATTTTCCCCTTACACGCTCCTCATCACAATTGGTGTATTCTAGCTTCATCTGAGTGTGCCTGGACCTTATTCTCATCATTCTTAGAATTTTGGGTTTGATTCCACATTTAATTTTAACTCATAACCACATTTTCTTCATTTTGTTTCAATTTCACAAGATTAAAGTTTCGGTGTCGGTCATCATCGATTACCCTCTAACCGTCATCGGTTTTACCCAACCAACATTGGTTCACTATTCTTTTGGTTAACCTACCCAAAAGGACACCTATTCCACTTCTTTAGCTATTTAGAGTCTCTGTCACTCTTATCATATCCATTGACCTGGTAAGTCCCATCAGCATTTTACATACCTAGAAAATTTGGCCTTATACCTTGTTTTTGACCAACTGTCCACTTTCCATAGTGACCAGCAATAGTTACCTCTGACTGGCATTGGTTTAACCTAACTAGAATCGGTTAGCTTTGTGTCATTTTTCAATTGACATTTTAACCCCAATTCACCTACCACCACCTATTTATCCTACATGTGCTGTATTTTTGTGTCATTTACAGAAAGTAGTCTTACCACATTAGTACTGTTCACATGGTACTGACGTGTCGACAAGAAAGTGTCCTCGTATTCCACGTCAGTTTTCAACCACTCCCACCTAGCCCTTCACCACCTTCCATTTTATCACCAACCATGGAACCTATCCTAACCTATCTCTATCACTACCGGAGACGAGGAGTTCACACGACTCCTTGACCAAAATCCTATCGCCTTGTAGTTTTACTTTCCCACTCGTCCACTCGAGATGCCTCGGGTCAGTTGATATATGGCATGCCCGTATCTATCCCCCCGACTCTCATTCCCACTCTTGTGTCAGCCCCATCTAGCTCCGCACTGCCCGCATCTACCTTACCCCCAGTCATTTTGCAGCTAGGCCCTATACCCACTATGACTGCCACATCTACTACATCCATTGCACCCACCACATCCACTATACCTTCGCCAACCACCTAGAACACAACCTCATCCACACCTATTGTCTTGCATATACCTGTAGCTACACTACCACCCCGGTGTCGATGACCACTACCCCTTTTCAAAACGTCATCCGTTCTATTCCGCAATCTTTAGCCCCCATTACCACTAGGGTCACCACGACCCTTCCTCCTCCATATACATACTATCAACAACCTCCCATTTCATCTATTGTTCATTCTAGGTACGTGCCCCCTATTTCACTTCCTCCTTCTCAATCTACCTATATGGCAGCACCATATACTTTGGAATGCCACCTCCATCATATGCCCAACACCAACCACCTTTTGCTACAGGAGGTACCCATACATCACAACCCACCAATGACCTAATCAAGTTAATGATGGACAAGATGCAGACGCTGGAAGCATCGGTCTTTGGCACCCACAACAATCTCACCTACGATGAGATTTGTAATGAGCCTATACACCCATCCATTCCTATCCATCCATATCCCATGCATTGGGAAATGCCTAAATTTAACCACTTCAATAGTAAAGAGGACCCATGCAACAACATTTGTAGTCTTTTAAACACGGTTGTTATCTGATTGCCCATGATGATGCTTTGCTCTTGAGGACCTTTCCTTGTCTCGAATGGACCCACGTTAGATTGGTATAGTGGGTTACCTAGACATTCTATATTCTCATTTAATCAGGTAGCCCAAGCCTTCTTGGATCACTTCACCATTAATGTCGTTAAGAAGGTTACCATGACTAATCTCTACTCTACGCGTCAATATGATGATGAATCTATCACAAATTTTGTCGCCCATTGGTGTAGCCTAATCAATCAACTCACGTTCCAACTACCACAGACCGAAATCATAGAGCTCTTCACGTGGGCTTGTGCTTTGACATATCTCGCCAACCTACGGTGTAAATTTCCACACCTTCGATGAGGCATTCACCATGGCATGAAAGCTAGAGATCCATGCCATCAAACAAGAAAATACAATTCACTACGCAAAAAATGTGACATTTAAGTCAAATGATACTTCTTCTTCTTTGAAACCACCAAACAATGATTCAAAAGATAAGGGAACCACTAGCATGTAGTGGTACTCAAGGCCAGCCCATCTCATCCATCAAATCAGGCTAACCCCTCATCCAATCTCTCACCTGTTCAGACTTTTCAATTCAAATGGGAACAACAGAAATACACCCCAATTGGGGAAACTTATTCTTATTTCTTAGAAAAGCTCATTAAAGCTGGGGTTATCACTCTTCCTCCTATAAAACCACACACACATTTTGATCTGCTCACCCCACACCCACGTGGTATAAAGAGCACGAATTCTGTAACTATCATCGAGTAAAGGGTCATAGTGACGGAAATTACATTACTTTCAAAAAAATTGTCCAAGAAATGCTCGAGAGAGGCGAGTTGACCTTGGATAACCCTAACACACCTGCCAACCAAAATCTACACATCTTCAAGAAACCATTTCCTAATCATGCCCCATCTTTTGATCAAACCGAGAGACCTCAACTCATGATAGCCATACCCACGAGGTCCACGATATTTTCAGCGATGCACCCACTGCTTTCCAATTACCTCATATTCCTTCCATCGAGGAAATCCTAGCCCAAAGTCCTCCACCTACACTCGAACCCACTTCACCTATTCCTCCACCCACAGAGGAGCACCCTTCGTCCCCTCCCTCACCGGTGAAGGAGCCTCCTGCTAACATCGAGATTATTTCACCTTTGGCTTCTCCACCTAGAGATCTATCACCCGAAGTATATCTCCAACCCGCGAGAGGATGCTTGTTTACCTCCTCCACCTACAGAGGAGCACCCATTATCTCCTCCACCCACAGAGGAGCACCCATTTTCTCCTCCACATATCAAGGATCCAATAGAGACACCTTTGCCTCTAGGTGAGCATTCTCCATCAAGTACCCGAGATCCTACAAACTTACTTTTGACTCTCTTACCCATAGAGGCTAAAGCTAGCGAACTCCCCATCTCTAAGACACATTTTACGGGAGTCGTCCATTAGATCCATGAACCTCACCCACCACGGTGTCATTTTCATGCCTAGCCATTTGTTTGGATTATGTGGATAGAGCCCTACTTTGGGAGTCTTCGCTCCTGTTCCAATGCAAATGTAGATGTCACTTGCTAACACTTCCACTATCTACCCAAAAATATTTTGACCAACTGAACCACACCTAGCCACAACTATCACAAATGCGCCCATGATACCACTCATGGCTGAACTCACACCCCTACCCATAACCCAACATACATCTACATCCAAACCCACACCTACATCTTCTTCCTTGCCTAAACCCATTGCTACCTTAGGGGTCATCCCAACCACCAACCTTACTCATCCACTCATCAAATTAGATTTAGCTACATCTTCCAAAGCCAACACCAAACCTACCCTGGCACACAAATAGAAGAACCAACCCCATAGATCTCATACTCCCACCTCGCCAATCACACTTTCATCACCTTTACCCCTTTTGTATGTCTTAGGGCATCGCCCTTCCGGCATGGTTGAAAAACCTCCACCCACCGGTAAACTAAAAACCATGCAGCCTATTCCACCCTCATAGACCTCTACCATACCTAAGCACCCAACATGACATCCACCCACACCTACAACATATTTACCATCTATACCTCCAATACCATCGATCACTTCTTCATAGCCTACGACCCTTTAGTATCTCTTTCCTCACACCTTCTATACGACCCACACAATCTACCTTCACAACACCATCTTTATCCCCATGGATAATGCACCCTCTTCCACCATCCACCATTCCCTCTAGATCTCGTGTGCCCGTATCACCTTTACCCAAGAAGGTACAACCTAAGGATAAAAATCCGCTACCCTCTAATAAGGTAATCAAAACAATCACACACTCTCTTGCCATTCATCTACCGTACCCTTACCCAAGCAAACACACACCTAAGACCACACCAACACCTAAAACCATAGCTCACTCTACTCCCCCTCATGTAAAGACCCTTCCTCTCTGATTTCACTTCACCACTTCCATTGCGATCCGCTAGTAGGATCCTATGCCAAAATTCTAACCAAGCTCCTTGAAACTTTTGTCATCACACTACCGCCACTTAGACCTTATGACCCTCTCAAACCCAAACCAAAGGGTTTGACGACACCAAAAATTTCACCTACCATCGTGTGTTAGGGCACGATGTAGAGAATTGTAAAGCTTTGAAGACTATTCTTATCCAATTGTGTCCTCCTGAAGAAAACTTTGACAATGATGATCTTCTCGATGAGGACCCCATTTCACCAACACCCATTCCCATAGTTCTTCCCCCATTACCAACCCAGTGACCAAAACAACTACCCCCGCAACTCCAAGAACCACCCCCAAGATTCAAAATTAACATGGTTCGCATTGACAAACTTTTCGTACCTCCACCAATGTCGGTGTATCCCAATCATCTCCCAAGGTTCCTTCCCACCACTTGACCTTGGCCCCTCTTATCACTATACATTTCATGTCTCACTTACTTCGCCTACCCTCTACCTCAAATTAACATGATTCACGTTGCTACCCATGCTCAAAAGGACAAAGGTAAGGAAAAGGCAACCAACCCACCAACCAATCTTGTACCCAACATACCATCTACACCCACACCTAAAATCATTATCTGTGGCCCCACATATCCTATTTCTAATGGGGTCACACACCACGTGATGCTCAAACAACTACACCAATCCCCCCTCAAAATGTCCCTATATGACCTCATCCAAACATCAGAATCCCATCATCAAGCTCTCATGGAGGTTCTTCAATCTATTGAGGTTTTACCCAATGACCCTACACCTGTAGCCTCCATTATTACACCTCATCATGTTGCCTCTCTCACCAAATTACCACCTTCATCTACATCGCCACCTACTCACCAAGTGGCCACACTCAGTTTCTTAGATGAAGAGATCTCACCGCACCAAACCAATGACCCCGATTTAGCCCTCTTCATCTCTGTCCACATCGATGATATACACATACAACGTGTTATGATCGATGGGGGTGCTAGCATTAATATAATCTCCTCCCATGCATTCACTCAAATGTGCATACCTGAAAATTGCATGCATAAACATCCCATCATGTTACACTCATTCAATGACGTTATCACTTCCACACTTGGCACCATCATCCTCCATGTCCGTGTGGGCCCCCACACTGTTCTAGAGTTGTTTTACGTCTTGGAGGGGGAATTTCAATATAACATGTTGCTTGGTAGACCCTGGATTTGTGTTATGGGTTGCGTTCCTTCCACTTTGCATCGTTGTGTAAATTTTGAGCATGAAGGACACACCTATACCATTCCAGCTGACCCATCACCTTTCAAAACTTGCAACATGCTTTACCGACCCAATGACGTGCTCATACCCCTCAAAGCATCCTCCTCCACATCCACTACCACATCACCTACATCCTCCATTCCTACCACTTTGCCATAACCTCCACGGCCAAATCCTTGACCTCCCAATCCATTAGCTCCACCTCCGATCGACCTCGACACATCATCTATTCCAAATACCCACATACCAACCACCATCCCTTGGAGGAAATTTTTTTAATGCCTCACTGGGGGAGTATCTCCTATATAGTGTCAACACATTCCTTACTCCACAAGAGTATGGAAGTCTTCACCAACACCCTCGCTATGATCACTTTGTATGGAGAGCACCTCCTTTATGGTCCACCCCACCTTCATACCAATCTCACCTATGGGGGACTTGATATTACAACTTACACCCCTGAACCACCATCACAAACCTACCCATTTTCCGCCTCCTCCGGTCACTCACTAATCACTGTTTTGCCCACACCTTTACTGCATCGATGTGCGTGGAAGGGTTTTGGTTTTGGATTTTATGAACAAGGCCACCATACTATTATTCCATGTACTACCCACAAGCATAACGACCATAGTGGTATCGGCTTTGCTGAACTACCTACCAAGAAGGCCCGCATTGAACTCATTGAAGACATCAGCCCTTCTCCACCTTCTTCACCTGTTCCACCTTCATCATCACCTTCGTTGATAGAGTCAATGGATCTAGAATCCATTCCTCCCAACTTTTTTTTTTCATAAACACCATCTCCTTGGGGCCTCTGACTTATCAACATGAGAGCGAGGCTCCCTCTTATCTTCCATTCCTATATCTTACAATGATCGATGATGATACACCTTCCATTAATGTTGTTCAATGCCAGGATGATGAATCTATACTCACCTACCTTGATGTAGAAGACTCATATCTTCATCGGTCGTTACCATCTAAGATGCAAACCATGTTGAATGAATCGACTATTGAGATCAACATTCATACTCAGGATGACCCTCACATTCTAAAGATCGGAAAATATTTAGATGTTATTGAATGGGAAGCCATCACTTCTTTTCTCAAAGATCATAACCACGCGTTCACTTGGTATTATGCAGACATGCCCGATATTGACCCCACCATCGTGGTTCACAATATCATAATCATTCCCGATGCCAAACCTATCAAACAAAAGTTGAGGAAAATTCTCCCTCGCATTGCTCTTTTGGTCAAAGAAGAACTTCAACACCTCCTTTATGTTTCCTTCATTTTACCCATTGATTATCCCCAGTGGATTTCCAACATTGTCCCTGTCACTAAGGCAACAGGGGGACTTCATATTTGCAAGATTTTCGTGACCTCAACCTTTGGCTTGCCCGAAAGATGATTTTCCCCTACATGGTATTGACCAATTGGTTGACCTTACTGCTGGTCACGAGATACTATCACTCATGGATGGTTTCTCGAGTTATAACCAAATCTTACTTATCCAAGAGGATCAACACAAAACCACATTCATCACCCCTTGGGGGACCTTTTGCTACCGAGTCATGCCTTTTGGCCTTAAAAACGTTGGTGCCACATATCAACGGGCTATGACTTATATCTTCCATGACATCATGCATCGTATATTGGAAGATTATGTGGATGACCTCCTTGCTAAATCTAAGTGCCACTCTGACCACCTTGCCATCCTAAAAACCATCTTTGATCGTCTCATTAAATATTGCATTTTCCTTCAGCCCAAGAAATGTGTCTTTGCGGTTCTCTTGGGAAAGCTCCTAGGATTTATTGTCTCCTTACATGGTATAGAGGTTGACCCTGCTAAAGTCAAGGCCATTCTTGAAATTCCTCCACCCACTAACCTTAGAAACTCCGTAGCCTGCAAGGTAAGTTGCAATCTATTCATTTTTCATTTCGAATTATCTAATCGATGTCAACCATTTCATCATCTTCTCAAGAAAGATGTCTCCTTTAAATGGGATGATGACTGCCACAAAGCTTTTGAGGCCTTAAAATAATACCTTCTCTAACCACCCGTGCTCATTCCACCTAAAGACGATCAACCCTTCTACCTATACATCTTAGCTACCGATCACTCCTTGGGGGCCATGCTCACTCATCGTGATGAACAACACAGGGAGCATGTAGTTTATTTTATAAGCCGTACTTTTTAGACTACGAAACTCGATACACCCATGCAGAAAAAAATTTTATTATCCTTAGTTTTCATTGCCACAAAACTCTACCATTACCTACTTAACCACAAAACCTATGTTGTGACTAACACCAACCCCTTACACTTCATGTATGCCAAGCCTTACCAAAATCAATGTGCCGCACGCTGGCTCATGCTTTTGGCTAACCTCAACCTCGAATTTACCCATCAAAAACCCATCAAGGGTCAAGCTATCACCAACCAATTGGCTAATGCACCTATTTTTGGGGATCAACCCTCTAATATTGACTTCCTAGATGAGTCAATTGCTACTCTTTCCTTAGACGAACCCACTTACCGGATGACACTCTTCTTCGACGGGTCTAAGTGTCAGTGTGGGGGAGGGGCTGGTGTTTTCCTCATTTCTCTTGATGGTGAACTCTATGCCTTTGTCTTTAAAACTCGATTTTGATTGTACTAACAATATTACCAAATACGAAGTGCTTGTATTAGGTCTCTGGGAGACCTATGCCTTAGATGTTAAGTCGATCAACCTTTTTGGTGATTTTGAATTTGTCATAAACCAAGTAAATGGTGTATACCAATGTCGTAATGAGACGCTTCAAAAGTACAAACATCACATAGACATACTTTTGACCACCTTTGACCTCTACGCTCTTTAAATCGTCCCACGTTCAACCAACAAATTTTTCGATACCATGGCCTACTTGGCTTCTCAAATACCCGCTTCACCCGAATTCTAAAATATTTGACACTGTCAACAACTCCAATCACCCTCTTATTTATCTCACGATGTTTACTCTATCGGAACTGCTGCCCCCAACCTAAGTGACCTTTGGTATAAACAATACTCTGACTATCTTTCTCTCTCCATCTTACCTCCCGACCTCACTCGTAATGGACAACATGTTTTCTTAAAAAGGTTTCTCGTTACGTCATCATGGGTGGCCTCCTCTATAAGAATGGATTTTATGGTATTCTCTTATGATACCTCACGAGTTCTAAAATTCCTTATACCATCAAGAAGTTCATGATGGCATATGTGGAGGTCACTTCGGTGGCCTCGCTTATCACTAAGCATATTCTTTTCCTAGGCTATTCTTGGATGACCTCAACCATGATTGTTGTGACTATGTCAAACATTGTGTAAAATGCCAACAACATGCCAACCTTCATCATGCACCCAGTCATGCTTTACAGGTCACCCGTGACCTTTGGCCCTTCTCTCAATGGGGTTTGGATCTTGTCGAAGAGATCAATCCCCATTCTTCCCAATGTTGTTAATGGATCATCACCGCTGCATCAATACTACACAAAATAGGTTGAAGCCATACCACTCATCTCCACGAAAGACAAGAAAATATGTGAGTTCATCAATCATCACATCATTTATTGCTTTAGTGTTCCTCATCGCCTCATCACTAATAACGGAAAACAATTCAAAAATAAAACCTTGCGAAAACTTTGTGACGCCTTCGACATCCAATTAAGTTTTTCATCACCTTATTACCCACAAACCAATGGCCAAGCCGAGTCCACTAACAAAACTCTAAACAAAATTCTCATGAAAGTGGTTAACGATACTAGGAAAGGACTGGCATACGCACATTCCTTTTGCTTTGTGGGCATACCGCACTAGTATTCACACTTCCACTGCCACTACACCTTTTTCTCTAGTCTATGGTACAGAGGCCATTCTACCTCTCAAAGTCCAAATTCCCTCACTTCACATTTCTCTCCATGACATGCTCAATGATGATGACTTTTGTCAAGATAGTTTAGCACAACTTGAGTTATTAGATGAAATCGTCTTAACACTCTTGACCACATTCAAGTTTACCAAAAATGTATCAAACGTGCCTATGATAAATGTGTCCATAAACGAACCTTTCACGTTGGTGATCTCATCCTGAAAGAAAATCAACATGTAACTAAAGCATAAAAAGTAAACGAGGAAAATTTTCTCCTAATTGGCTTGGACCATACATCGTGACCCATACTTACGGATCAGGTGCTTATCGTTTATCTTCACTCGATGGTAAACCCGAACCTAAGCCCCTTAATGCCTTGCATCTTAGACCATTCTACTATTGACTTTTATTCCTACCTCAACTTTTTGCCTCTTTCCATGCTCGTCCCTTGAGCGCTATCCACTTCCTACACCATCACCAACGATTAAATAAGAATCATGTGTGTACCCGTCACTTTTTATCTTCTCTTAAATATGTGTACCACGGCGCTGCACATAACATGATTCTCATGGATACTTTTCATCTATTTTTAGATGAGATCCCATGGTCATTTCACCCGATTTCGAACAAGAATCTTATTCTTTAACTTGGTCATGTCCATGACTTAAAAGCCCTCATATGGGATACATGACTTGGTCCTCGATACTTACCTTTGGGTAATCTTCTTCTTATACGATAATCAAAATCACCTATACCAAGTTTCCACAACTCACCCACACCTAATAGACCTAAACCCAAATCATGCCTAAAACCTACCAACTCATTCTCATACCTCCTCATATTCTTCCCTAGCTTATGGGAGAACTACATCGGCTTGAGGTCCCTTTTCATTGGGACTATGTAGGTAGCACTCCATGGGCATGGGGCCCTTGGAGGTTAGCTCAGCCACTCTCTACCCTAACCAATTCATCTTTCATTTTCCTAAATCACATTCTACCCTACTTTGTTTCCTTTTTATATCAAAAATTGGAAATTAAACCAAATAAACGACAAATTACTTCACATTTTTATCATCATCAAAACATACATTTATTTTGATTACCATTTCTTTACCAACATCATGCATGTATTATAAAACATCTTAAAAATGACCCATATCATCATTCATTGCAAAAATTAATGAATTAAAACCAAAACCTAACTCAATCCATGCCTAAACCAAAACCTAACTCAATCCATGCCTAAAACCACGACCTGACTCCATCATGCCTAAACCAAAACCTAACTCAATCCATGCCTAAAACCTCACTCAATCCATGCCTAAAACCATGACCTAACTCCATCATGCCTAAACCAAAACCTAACTCAATCCATGCCTAAAACCTAACTCAATCCATGCCTAAAACCACAACCTGACTCCATCATGCCTAAACCAAAACCTAACTCAATCCATGCCTAAAACCACGACCTGACTCCATCATGCCTAAATCCATGACCTGACTCAATCCATGCCTAACACACCTACCATAAGTCCATCTATGCATAATAATAAAATGTTATCAACACAAACACATAATGCTCATAATCATCATCATCTATATAAATACAATATCCATATACATAATCGCGAATGTCTTTGGCACACATGTCGTATATATAATCCAGTCTCTTAAAACACTCATATACTGACCTCACCATCTTAGGCACGCAGCTAGTATATGATCAAAATATACAAAACTCTAGTACATCCTCACCATCTTTGGCACGTAGGCGGTATATGATCAAAATATACAAAAACTCTAATACTGACCTAACCATCTTCGGCACGTAGGCGGTATATGATCAAAATATACAAAAATCTAGTACATCCTCACCATCTTCGGCATGCAGGCCGGTATATATCAAAAAATGACTACAATACATCAAAATACAAGAATGGGCATCAAGCCTCACCCTTCTAGACATCCTCCATGTCAGTCTCTCTGGTCTCCTCCTCGGCTCATATCTGACGACTTGGTATCATCTCACCGCCGCCACGAGTCATGGTCGGCCCCTGTTGGAACATCACACAAGAAGCCGGGTCTCCGTGAGCTGGTGGCCTCTCTATGATCCTATCTCAGAGTTTGATGGCCCCCTATGCTCTCTACACTGTGAGTCTGGGATCTAGTCCTCTCACTCGAGGCTTGTTGTGCCCTGTACTCTCCATAGGATAGAAAATATATCCGGTCACCATCAAATGATCCTGGTAGTATCTGGCATCACCTAGGGCATCTCATAACCTGAATATGGGTACAGTCTATGGTGGCCCCATAGGCCTCATCCCTATACTGTTCTTCGAGACCCGGTCCTACCCCTTCCTATGTGGTGGGACCCTATCCTGGTGCTTGTGGAGGTGCCATCGGCCTCGCACCATGTGCATGTACCTATGCCTGTAATGCCTAAATCTATGCCTACATGCGTGCCTAGCTGCCCATGACCCTCACAACTTGTTCTGTAGGGCAGCCAACTGACCATCATCATCATCTCCATCTCTAGCCTAGGCCATCGGGCTGCATGGTGCCCACTGTGCATGTAACTCGGCCACCTCCACCTTTGAACTAGCTAACTTCCCTACACCATCCCAACTGGGTAATCAGGGTCACCACCTACCCCTATAGGGCATCTCTCTACACCGTGATAGTGGCTAAATCCGGTTGTCGAGGTTTGGGTGGTACTTTACTCGTAAATGAGCCGCACACCACCTGCCTATACATATCTATATGTCACTCCAGCATCATCGATCCACTAGTCTACCACCTGCTCCTCCTACCCTTAGGAAACTGTCAGTTGTGGTAGAGGTAATGGCCTCTCCACGTCATCTCTCTTGTACTGTGGGAATGGTGGAGGTATGTCTATGTAAGCCCAAACTTCCACCTAACCTCGTCGGTGGGATCATCTCATGCTCCCGGCATGACGCCCCTCTATCCATATCAACAGATGAAGGCCATCTAACTCATCATGCATCCATCTATATGAGGGATAACCTAGATACGGTCTCATATGATGTCCACCCCGACAACCCCCTCCAATAGATGCATGTAATACTTACATCATGTGTAGCCTGTCTGCCTAATCGACGCTCTCCAATCACAGGCACCCATCACATGTACCCCACCTAAACCAATCCTAATGGAAATGCATCTGCTCGAGGCATACCCACTAGCCACACACACAAAAATGTGTTCATAGGCCCAATAGTGTATAACAAACGTTGCAACATAAGCTAAACATGTGCGAGACACCCATACGCCCACAACCCTCTATATAACTACACTAGGAATGTTGGCACCCAAGAAAGCAGGTCCGATCCATCACCATGTCATGTAAAACCCCCATCGGGAGTGGGAAATATCCCACCCTTTGCATCCAGTAGTGTGAAACAACACACTGCCTCCATCAATAAAACAACTAGCCTCGTCTCCTCTAGATGGGCTAGGTACATCCCCTCATAACTCAAGTTGAAACTATGGAACATCATGTCTACCAGTCCCTCCCAAACACTATCGGCGGAAACTCCTCTTAGGCCTCGGAGGAGATTGAGTACACTTACACCCCCAAAGATATCGATAACCGCAGGGATCCTAAACACGTCCTCTATGGTGAATATCATCTCACCTATCGATGGGTAAAACATGTTGGTCACAACCGAAATCCCATCTATCAATGAGGGAAACCATCAAAATCAGCTGCCGAACTACATGCTGATAGCGTCAGACCCCAATTAGGCCCACCTCCTCCACATGTCGCCACTCCTCAACTTTCGCTGCACCTCGCACTCTCAAGAGTAGGGGTGGCACCCTGTCTCTCATCCGTAGCTGATCTCTCCCCTACATCCAACACAAACATCACATTAATCTACCTTCATCATACCCACACTCAACACCTCACTTGTACCTCTCTTGCCCCATCTCGTTCTTTCTTCCCTAACCTAACCTTCATATCACATTTCTATCTACCCACCCCCACTCTCACCCACTATTATCTACCCATGCCCATTTCACCCCGCTATGCCATATTTTTCACCAAAACACCTTCTTTTCCCCTACCTCCTCACCCACTCGACACAGGGCCCTTTTTGGCCCCTTTTTCTCTAAAACCCAACCGGTGCCAGTTATCTCTAATTGATCCGGTCACCCCTAAACTTGTATGGGTCACTGCTTTGTGGCCGATACTTGGTTTGACCATCTCAAACGATAACTTCTAACCCCGACCGACTCCGATCATTGTTGCGGTGAAACCCGTGACCCCAAACCCTCCCCTCTAAAAAAAATCCCTCTCCTAACCCTTCTACCCACCCATTCTCCCCTACACTTTCCCTCAACCCCATCCCAACCCTCATTCACCCACTTACCTCTCTCCCCGTTCATATTCTACCTAATTTACCCTCCCACATTTCAAATTTCATTTCCCCCACACACCCAATATTTCAAAACCCGACCTATCACCTAATCTATCTCACAAAACATGGAAAGGGTTTGACGCTTACCTCATCATGTTGTTGTCACCGTGGTGGCACGTTTGGCCACTACACCTTTATGGCCCACGATCCTCTCTCGGCCTCTGCCATCACCAATCGGTCACCTCGACTCCAACCACCCGAATCCAATATGTGATCTCATGGACTGCTCTCAACTACTAATTACCCACCATTCAGCTCGCCAACTCAACTTTTTGTTCTGTCTGACACTTTCCAACTTTCCCTCTCTCTCGTGTCATTTTCCTCTATTTCACACGGACAAATGATTTCTAAAAATGTGGAAATTTTATTTTTTTCATAACATCCCGACCTAACCAATGTCAGTTTACCTTCACATCATCACGTGCCCTACCTTACCATGGTTGGTTAACCTATACCTTCACGATTACCCTTGACCGGCATCGGTCATCCTCTCTTCCACATTGCCCACAATTTCACCCTATTAACCTGCCTGTCACTCTTTTTTCCCTGCTTAACCTTTTACCCTACCCCCTACCCCCAATTTTTTCCCTAAATCCCTTTTTATCCTACACTCACCTCACTTGGCCACACCACTTGACCTTCTTGACCTTACCCTTTATCCCCTCACCTTGTCCTCATTCGGGACTCATTATTTTTCCCATACCTTGGCCTTACCCGATGTGCCATGACCTAGATATTTGGACCTGGAACATCGCTAGTGACCTTTGACCCCATGTGTTTGCTATACCTTGTGGCATTATTACCTATGTTGATTGTCATCCTAACCTTACCTTGCCTCTTCTTTGTGACCGTGTATCCCGACCCGAACTTTGTTGTGCACTAAACACACCTAAACGTTCTGCACACCGACTGCGTCATGTTTCCTAACCATATCCTATACCTTGAATCTGGAATCACTTCAAATTTGTTTGATAAACCTATCGACCTTATAAAATGTAGAGTTTTCTGCTCTTTAACTGGTATTGTCTTTGCGGTTTATACGTGTGCGTGCGTTTGACTGTTACTACCTTTGACCCTAACCCATTACCTGGATTACCCGAGTGGACCTTTTTCCCTTTTTACCTATGTTGCCCACCTTCCTCTTCACCACATTTACCTTTTATCAAACCACTCACTGCTTCCACCTTCTACCTCGTCAGTTCTGGTTTGAGGGGGATTACCTTCACCCACACATGGGGCAACCACATCTTATTTTTGTCAGTGTCGCTTACAGATACAAGCTACGCAACAAAAAGGGGAAAAATGTAGACACTAAAATTAGGTCATACTCCCCTTGGTCCCCCATCAAATAAACACCTTGAACACATTCACCTAACCATGGCCCCTTTCATCCCACTCTAATATTAATTTAATTAATTTAATTAAATTAATTCATTATCCTCACAATATTTATTATTTAAATATCCTAATTGGGATAATGCCCACATATCCACCTCATCTAGCCACCTCACCCTAAGACCTATTCTTAGTAAGTTGTCATAACTAACTAAGACCTACCCAAACCCTAAAAATCAATGCCTACATTCCCTCTAACCACATTCCCGCCCATTAGAAGGAAGCTTCCATGCTAATCCGTGGAGTAAACAAAACGAGATCCCAAAAATCAAGGGGATCTTCCTAGTTTAGTAAACCTAGGAAATCCCACCCTAACCAACGCCGGTTACCCTAAACCACCACTACCGGTTAATCCGAAACCGCCGTCGGTTACCATTTAACCTCCAAAACAACCTTATTTTAGGGTTGGCACATTGTTTATAGGTAGAGACATCTTCTAAGA
Source organism: Taxus wallichiana var. yunnanensis (assembly GCA_018340775.1). Lineage (NCBI taxonomy): Eukaryota > Viridiplantae > Streptophyta > Pinopsida > Cupressales > Taxaceae > Taxus > Taxus wallichiana. Next base: position 6,205,304 of record CM031235.1, on the reverse strand, counting down.
ACAAGGGATGAAACCAAAGCTGCATGCAAGTAGAACTAGTGTTAATACACACATCAGAGCATCCATAGCCAATAACTGAAGCAAGCCATTTGCCTTCACGGGAGCATCCGAGGAAGCGCCAACACCACACCAAGTTCCTTCCATTTGATCACCCACCATTGCCAACTAGACATCAAGCTCATACAAATAGTAAGTTTTGTTAACCTGCATTAGTTCCTTATCATTTTAGCAAATCCTTTCACTTCTGTTGTTAGTTTCTATTCTCATTTCCATTCCCCACCATTTTATCTCCATGAAAACTTGACCATCTCTTTATCCACACCCTTGAACTGCCCATATCCAGACTTTCATCATTCTTGTGCATATCCAAGACCTACACGAACCTTGCCATTGCCCTTTCATTCTCATCTAGCACCAAATTTATCACCTTGCCAAGTTTTATTGAATTTCCTATACCTCGACCATACCATTTTCGGTTACCCACAACCGCCACCGCCGATTAGCCTAAACTAACACCGATTATACCAGATGACGACTTGTCTCTGTGTTTTGACCAAAACCCAGATCAGAGCCTAAAACCTCCACCAAATACCCAAAATAGCCTAGAACCTGACTCCTACTAGTACCAGCATACAGTGCACTGACAAAGTGACCTTGACCTTCAGATTCAATCATAGCCTAGCCTGTTGTGAACGAATTTGCTTATTGTAGACGAATGAGATACCTAAATCATTTTAACTATAGTAGGATTTCCTTTATTATCAGCATTAAGTTGTTTTAAACAGTGGATTGACAGCTGTCTAGGAAGTATCACACTTCCCGGATCTAGCACACACTAGGCAGTCCACTGCATATATTGTTTAAATTTTATTTGGTGGTCTTGTGTTCCATTTCAGGTAGTTCCTCCAAGCAAAAAGGAAGCTCTCACGATCAGTTGTGGATTCAGAAGTCATACGCGTGCAACAACCTACAATCAGCATTTTAACAGGTATTCCTCCTACCCCTTTACCCTTATCTGTTTAAATCGAACATTCAAAGAAACGATCTAGAATCAGGTGAAACACTCATACCCTACATGCCTTCTAAGAATTCTTTGGTAAATGGCGTGGGGAAAGGATCAATTACACATGCGGTATTTAACTCTCTGTTATCCACACAAATTCTTATTTTGTCATATTTCTTTATACTAATCACCATAGCACTAACCCACTCGAGTCCTCAATGGGCTCATGATTTTGGAATTCATGATTAAGATTCATCCTATAAGGCCTCTTCCTAATTGGACGCACACCTTCCTTAAGCTTGATTCTCATTTCACTCAAATTTTCATGCACACCTTTTAATTCATGATATCCCCTAGGGAAGAAATCCTAGAAGTCATGCAACAACTCAATTATCTTTGCAACTTCACAGTTAGAATAATAATCTCTAATGATGGCCTCCTTAGATTTAACATTCGTTCCAATGTTGACCTTCTTGGTCTTCATATGCTCATGGTAGACACACACCTTCTCATCTACATTGTCCAAGACCTCATGCATACCCTCTATGTGATCAATATCCAGGTTCTCCACCTCTTCATCATCAACTATATAGACCATCTTACCCTTTTCTATTTCTAGGCAGGCATGCCCAAGCTGTTCGAATCTATCTCTTTCTCTTTAAAGTGCACCTCCACGTCTGACTCACCGAACAAATCCTAAAGGAGCTCTTCAACCTTTTCACTATCTCCCATAGTTAAGCACTTCATAACCTATAACACCTCATTCACCAGAGGTTTAGTGGAAAATAGTCAAAGGTATGAATCATACCTGTAGTAAGTTCTTGCCAATTTCCAATCTCTCTATTCAACTCCGCATAGACATACCATACACACATGCAACCTCGTAAGTTGAAATAAATCTTATGCAACCACAACAAAGGTGGTAAGGATTCCTACCCCTCTTTCTAGAGTCTCTCACATTGTTGAACATGGTGTTGAACATGATCATTACCATGAAATGCACAGATCTTAGTAGGTAAATTGCTCTTGAGAAATCTAGCAGATAAGGTGATTCTCACTTCTCTCCACTCCAAAATATTATCCATGTGAATCATCCACCAGCGCGTTGTTGTCCCGTGTAGAGTATAAACTAGCATATTCCTTATTTCCACTTGATACTCCCACTAAACTTCCATGCAGCAAGAATACTTCTGGATTCTCTTCACCAATGTACCTTCAAACTTGATCACGCTTTGCCCAAATGCCTAATCTTGCACGGCCTACCTACCACGATAGCTGCACTTCTTACTTCACACCCAAACATTTCATAAGTGTCATGTGCTCAATTATCACATGTAACACTTGTAGTATCCCTCATGGATTGTGCATCATCCCCTTGGAGAACTCCTTCCTTAGATGACTTAAAAATTTACTGGATCTCTAATGGTGCGCACATAGATTTTGTTTAAATCTTCCTCACTTAAGGGCTCTACATAGGGTGCAAATTTTCTTTCTGTCAAGGGGATAATGACGTGCTCTTCCTTATTCTCAAAATTGTTGTAACCCTTATTAAAACAAAAGTTAGTGTTGTTTACATAACACTAAGGGTGCTCAAGTAATGCTAGAAAATTTTTTGCTTCTACAAGTGCCAAGACTTCAAAGTCTCTAGTAAACTTGGCCCCTTATATAGTAATAGTAACCTCCTTTAGATCATCAACATCGTTACATGGAGCTCAACTGCCTTCTTTTTTTCTAACTTCTGTGACTGTTCTTTCAAACATTGTATCTCACCCTATAAATTCCTAATCACCTCCATGGTTTCTTGATAAACCTCCTTCTGATGTATAGGGTTTGGATACTTTGCATGTAATACCTCCTCCTTTGTAATGACAAGATTTTTTTTTAAACTTCTACGGCGTGCGTAGCCTCAGCACGTGTAGTAATATTCATAGGTACCAACTCAATATCGGCACTAACTTCGGCATCCATGATATTCCATTACGTGTTGTACTCTAACCATTCTCATGCCCTTTTCCTACTTGTGCTTCTTACTTGAGTGTTCATACAAGTTTGGGAACTCTTCATAGTTATGGTTCTTTTCACAAAAATAACAAACAATGTTTTGAGGAAATTCATGCTTGTAGTGATTAATGGATATGCATGTATAAAAATTTCCATGAGGGAAATCACTTCTTCCTCCGTCACTTCCTTAGCCTCTAAATCCTCCTCGGTAACTTTGACTTCTACCACACCACCATCAAAGCACCCTTCATTATGATCATGGTCATGATGCTCACCTTTCTCCTTAGATTTATTTACAACGTTGGTCTGTCATATGCCAATAGTAGTGGCATCATGAATATGATAAATCGACCTCAATATTCAATATCATAAGTAGTAGACTGCAAATCTTGCGGTAATATAACATGTTTTTTCTTATCACGTTGCTGACAATGGGCACTAACTTAAACTATGGTCCAAGTGACAGATCTCACAATCTAGCAACAAGGAGCACACTAATTTATGAGTATTCTACTTCACAATCTGTGCACCAAATCCCACTGTGTGTCTCATGCGAATTAGCTGATAATTTCTCTAACTATTTAGCCATTGCTAGAATCTGAGCTTCCAAGAATGGGATCATTCCTGTGTCTACACTTCTTACTACCTTAGTGCACAGAGCTGCTTCAAGTTCCTCACACAGATCTGTGTAAGTCTTATGCAAAAGTGATCTTCTAAAAGGCATGATCAATCCTCCAATGAATCACTGAGCATGTTGGATCGCATGTATGTCATAAGATAACTTGGACAAAAGGGTCTTGAATCGTGCATCATATTCCTAAACACTCTTAGTAGTGACATGCTTTATGTCCTTCAACGTGCTAATGCTCTTATGCTCAAACTCATGGATATAAAATTATTTCAAGAAAACATCATGTAATGCGGTATAATCTACACAAGTCTCGTCAGGGTAAAATTTTCTATACCAACTATGCACATGCTCTTCCAATGTAGCTACTGGTGACTTGCCTTGCGCTCTAGAGCAGTAATCCTATTGAGTTGTGGAGCTTAATTTCTTCACATTGGCATGCTTTAAAAAAATTTGGAATACATAGTAAGTGGCGTCGGTCACCTAAGGACTGGTATCTTTCAGGTAGGGGGTAACGGCATCGGTTACCTATGAGTGATTGTTTTATTTAACTCACAAGAATTAGATCTAACCTTTGATATAAAGTTGATCTAATGGTTGTAATAGCATAGCTAAGTTTCCCTAAGTTTGTATATGGTTATATAAGCTTGGAAATTAGGGTTAGAAAATAGATTGGAAGAATTGTAAGAAGGAATTCTTGGAGAGAGCTTAGAGAAGCTTGTGAGAGGAAAAGTATTGTACATCATGTAAGGTGTGGAAGATTGTAGATATTCAATTATATATCCTCTTGAATAATATATTGGTCATTTCTTGGTGGACGTAGCCCACATTGGGTGAACCACATTATATCTGGTGTTATCTTTCTCTTGTTTATTTTATCTTCTGGTTAAATTCCGTGTTTATTGCTTATATGCTTTAATTGATTATAGATATGTACAACACTAGTATTTGGCTTAACCCTAACAATTGGTATCAGAGCTTTACTTGAGGGTTTTGTGTGTTGATAGGATTTACTCACAGAGGTTTTCTGATTGAGTGGGATCTACAACAATGGCAAAAGATGGAAAATATAGAGTTGAGAAATTAGACAGTCCATAATTATCAGTTTTGGAAGATGCAGGTGGAAGATTATACGTATCGAAAAGATCTATACTTATCATTGGATGAGAAGGAAAGACCTTGAAAGATGACTGATGAAGAATGGAAAATTATTGACATGAAAAGGATTTGGCTATATGATTGAGATCTATATGATTTGTATTCTAATATTACTAGCAACCACATGATTTGATGAAAGCTTTAGTTAATTTATATGAAAAACCAAGTGCATCAAATAAAGTTTATTTGATGAAGAAATTATTTAATTCTAAAATGAAAGAAGGTGGATTTGTGTCTAATCATTTGAATGATTTCCATTCTATTGTTAATCAATTAAAATTAGTTAATATTTCATTTAATGATGAAGTGAAATCACTCTTATTCTTATGCTCTTTGCCATATAGTTGGGATAATTTGGTAATGACTGTTAGTAATACATCGTCTGCTTCTAATATTTTAAAGTTTGATGATGTGGTTAGTATAATCCTCAATGAAGAAATTTACAAGAAAAGTAAAGAGAATCATCATCTGGAAATGCTTTGAATGTGGAAAGCAGGGGAAGATCAAAGGAAAGATCCAAGAGTAAGAAGAATGGGAAATCAAAGTCAAAAAGTGGCAGATCTAGATCTAGAGTCAGAGATATAATTTGTTGGAATTGTAGAAAGAGAGGACATGCAAAGGAGTTTTGGTTCAAGGAAAACAAAGAGAATATACTAGATAAAGGTAAAGAGGCAAACATTGCAAGTGAGGTAATGCAAGATGTCCTTATTCTCTCCTTGGATAATAAAGTAGAATCATGGGTTTTAGATTTTGGAGCTTCTTTCCATGCTACCCCTAATAAGGGTTATTTCAGAAATTATGTTCAGGGTAATTTTGGACATGTTTATTTAGGAGATGATGAACCATGTAATATTACTGGTAAAGGTGAAGTTCATCTTAAATTACAGAATGGAAATACATGGGTATTGAAATATGTGAGGTATGTGCCAAGCCTCAAGAGAAATCTAACTTCTACAGGGAAATTAGTTAAATCTAGATGCATGGTTACATTCATAGCCGATTCTTGGAAGGTTAACAAGGGATCTCTTGTTGTGGTAAGAGGTAATAAGGTAGGAACATTGTATTTGTCTACTTGTGTTACTGATTCCTTTTCTATGCTATCTACTTCAAATTCAAATGCAAGCATGTGGCATAATCGGCTAGGCCATATAAGTGAAAAAGGAATCCAGATCTTAAAGGAAAAGGGTAAGTTATCATATTTGAAAGATTTAGATCTTGATTTATGTGAGCATTGTATATTTGGAAAGCAGAAGAGAGTGAGATTTCTCAAATTTGGGGCAACAAAGGAGTAGAAATTGGAGCTTGTACACTTAGATGTGTGGGAAGTAGCCCAGGTAGCTTCTCATGGTGGATCCCAATAGTATGTAACTTTCATTGATGATGCCACAAGAAAGGTATGAGTTTATTGTATTAAACATAAATATGATGTTTTTTAGACTTTTAAAATATGGAAAGCCCTTATGAAAAATGAATCAAATTCAAAGTTAAAATGCCTTAGATCTAAAAATGGTGGTGAGTACTGCAACAAGGTTTTCAATGATTATTGTTTAGTAAATGGAATACGAAAAGAAGGAACAGTTCCTAGAACACCACAGGAGAATGATGTTCTTGAAAGAATGAAATAAAAAATCATGAGACGTGTAAAGAAACATGAAGATACATGTTGGATTACCCTTGTAGTTTGGTAGGAGTAATTGTTAGTGCGAGAATCACAACACCCTCAAATGGCCTATGTGTGAAGTGGGGCATTCGATGTGATTGCACAACATGAGGACCAACTCTTGAGTTGTGGGACTTGCGAGCCTAAGATGGCCCTCCAGGAGAAAGTCGGTTCTTATTTCCTAATCTACCTACCACAAGTTACTCTAGTGCAAGGAATCTAATCTAACCTAGTCTAACCTTTCTAAGGGGACATGGAGAAAGAGAGAGAAAGGGTGAAAGATCCTACACTAAGTGTTGATACACCGAGAAGGAAGTGCAGAGATACTCTATTGAGTGAGAATGAAACATGGAAAAGAGTTGAGGGAAGTCAAGCGGACATGACACAGACCCAGATCTAGATCTGCCATAGAAACTCCACAAAGCACAACATCTTGCACCTGCAAATGTGAAATACATGCACAGGGAGCAAACACGAGATAGAGAGGCACAGAGAAACAATAAAACAATGCCAAGGGTTGAAAGATGCCACGAAACAATATTTTATTACTCTGTAAGGTGCACAGACTATTACATGCGGTGCTCAGAGGCAAAAATACACTCTTCAGGCATAGGAGAAGGCCTATAGCTCAAATGGAGTCAGGAAACAACTTTGACAGAGTTTCCCTACACCCAGAATGTCTCCCCTTCTCAAAATGAGAAGTGTTACAATATATAGAAAGGATAAGAGAGAGAGGAGGAAAAAATCGAATCTGCTTCAACCACCTTGAGATACGCATTAAATCTTGCTTTGAAAGCTCAACCACTATCAATCAATGCCTCTCTCAAATCTGCCCCAAATCTATCATGTCTGGTTTACCACGATGGATCAAATCGAATTAGATATGGTAGTTGGAAAAATAGATTCTACATTAATGGCCTAGAAGATGTTTTCCCATTTTCACCCACTAAATCATGTTAAGAATGATATTTTATGTTTCCATGGCGTAAAGGGTGTTGAGACATTTCAAAAAAGTCTTCTCCCACCTAAATTTGAGTTTTAAGTCAAAAGATATGGCCATTTGAATATTTTGGTCGCGAGCACGCAATATTTAAAGAGTTTGTCCATACAGGGTCCACGTGGCATCCTCGCGCATCTTGGAGATTTGGCCCCTTCCTTTCACTCTTGAAATCACGTTGAGGACACTTGGCTATTTTCATGGGTTCCTTGGGCCCTTTTGTACTTTTTCTAAGTCTCTTCGCTTGGCGGGGTCAAGAGTCGACCCGGGACACGTGGAGGCTTAGCGCTTGTTTGGAAACCCACCCCAAGTTTTACTTTTGAAATAGTGCCACGCCACTTGGCTCCTACATTGGTTTGCCTCTGCTTTGACTATTCAAACCCCAACTCTGTCCCTTTAGACCTAAGACATGTGGCAAGATGGCGCTCGTTTGGGAATCACCTTTTGGATTTACCTTTGGAGATGCGCCAAGTTGACGTGGAAACTTCAAGCTAGCACCCTTCTTAGTCTTCTTTTAGGCCTAACCTATCCACCTTTTGAATTTAGTGTATTAAATCTGCCCTTTTTTGGGCACGAGACACGTGAAGTCAAAGGTTGTTTGAAACCTTTCCTTGGGATCCCGTCTTGAAATTGCGTCGAGTTGACACTTGGCAAATCCCATTGATTCGAAGACTTTTCAATGGATGGTGTAAATCTTGGGGATCTGGATGCGTGGAGGCTTGGCACTTGTTTGAGGACTAAATTTTGGATTTAACCTTTGAAGATGCGTCGTTCGAAACACTTGGCAACGTCCCTTTGAATATTTATACTTAGCCAAATTTTGGGGCTCGTTCTAAGTCATTTGCGGAGTTTGAATACTTGAACCTTCGCCATTTCTTTTCCTTTGAGTCTCTTGTTCCTTTGACTTTCTTCACTTTCCTGACCTTGTTATTCCATTTTAGAGCCTACAGAGTTCCTCCTTACTTGTCTGTTGGATTTGAAGCATGGGCTTGTTGAGCAAAACCATTTTTGGATTTCTTTCCTACAAGGTCTTCACGGGAACTCCTCGTGCTATGATTATTTACTAATGCACAGCCTTTAGTTTGGTGGATGTAATCTGGAAACAAAACAACAACCGAACACAAGAATACCATTGACTATGATAAGACGGAATGATGACAAATCTGAAATATCAAAGTAAATTATAATATTAACATGAAATTGTTACAATCTCACCCATGAGGTACTTCAACAAGACTATGGGAGAAACTTTACAATTACACCTCTTGATGGCTTCTTGACACACCTTTAAGCGATGGCTTCCTTTACACTTCTCTGATATTTCTCACTACTTCTTTCTATGCTAAATGAGGGGGTGGCCTCTCTATTTATAGAACTTCGAGGCTTATCCATCTTATCTCTAAGATAGGATAAGAAATCCACTCGGACGAATCATATTCCATACCTTAACTCTTATACATACATGTAGCTTATCTTTAAGATAAGATAAACCTTATCATTTTACATGGGTTCCACATTTTTAGACTTTTTACAAATAAAATACACAAAATATTTATGACCTCACTCCTTGTCCTTATTACCAATATAATATTTCTAATTCCTAATCATGTAGACCCTACTTCTCTAATTACCCAAACTTTGACATTTTAACATTACCGGACCACTTACGACAAATATTTACTTTTTACAACATTCCTATTGTACTTTGGCTGTTACCGTACTCCACATTATTGGCGACACCGTCTTGTGGCGCCGTTATCTTCTATCAGACGCTACTACTAATTATACTTAACAACATCCTATTCCTAATACATACATTAATGAAATAGAAATTATGGAGGAAAATTTTAGTGTCGACATCTTCCCCCTTCCTAGCTTCTACTCCGTCCTCGGAGTAGACTATTACAGTGCTTGGAAAATCTTGACTTGTCGTGGTTGACCCATTTCGTAATGGGAGTGCCATCCAATTCCTCCGATCAGTGCGTACCATTTTCATGCCTGACAACTTGCTTTATTTTGTAGGGCCCCATCCATTTTGGAAGAAATTTTCTCTGTCTTCTTTTTTTGTATCTGGAATCATATCTAGGACCAGTCATTCACATGAAATGGAGACCACCGGATCTTTTGATCAAAGTATTCCTTACCTTCATTTTCTTCTTATGGCTTGTATCCTTTGCTATTTCCCTCATTTCCTCTAGCAAATGAAGATGTACCAACCTTTCTTTTCTTGAATCACTTTCATCCATCCTTTCATTTTCATAACTCTCACGGTGGGAATATCAAACTCAATAGGAAGAAGCTGGATCAATGCCATAGGCCAAGCTGAAATGGGGAGTATCCTGTTTGTTGCTGACTTTGATGTTGCCTATATGCCCACAATCTTTGCATGAATCCTTTTATCCCATTTATGTACTGTAAGTGCATCTTTTGCTAGAATTTGACACAACACAAAATTTGTTCGTTCCACTGTCCATTTGTGCTTGGCTTGTATGTTGTTGCCTTCCTGTGCTTAATAGAAAACTTATTGACTAGGGCTTCTACCACCTCATTAATGAAGTGGCTTCCTTGATCTGTTACAATTTCTAATGGACAACCAAATCTGGTGACAATGCGTTCATATATGAACCTTGCCACTTCATCCATGGAAGTTGTTTGATGGCTAGCTTGACCCACTTGGTTAAATAATCGTGGCAACTACAATATACTTATTTTGGCGTGATGTAGTTGGAAGTGGACCTCTGATGTCTATTCCCCACTTTTCAAAGGGACCAGGGAAGAATAGGACATAATGGGTGATGAAGTCTTACGGTTACCATGTGTTTGACAAATATCACATGTCTTACAATAATTATAACAATCTTTAAAAGAGTGGGCGGTGATAACTTTGCATCCAAGATCCTTCTTGCTTGTAAGTTGTCCAGGAGAAGTGCCCTCCACATGTACCATTGTGGAATTCTTCTAGAGCTCCTTTCCTTGATCACGTCCATTTGCCCTCTTGTCTTTGTCATCGAGTCCTATTCGAAATAATACTCCATACGAGAATAGAATATGGATGGCCAGTAAGCTTGAGTAATCTTTCTCTTAGTCTTTGCATTGGCACCATCGAAACTTGAATTCATTGAGATAATTCCAAATATCTATGTATTCACTAGGGATTGTGTCGAGGAAACAATCTTTGCATCGGAAAATCATCATCATCACAAGATGATCCTAAACCATCATAGGCTCGAGAGAGTGCATCTGCATTGACATGCTTCTTTCTGGCCTATCTATAATATCAAATTCAAATTCTTGTAGCAAAATTATCCATCTTGCTATCCTCCACGATGGGTTAGGCTTATTGACAATATATTTTAGAGCACTTGATGATCCGTTTCTGACTATAAATTTCTGCCCTAGCAAGTAATTTCTAAACTTCTTTACTGACAAAAATGATAGCTTGAGCCTCTTTTTCGATTCTGATATAGTTTACCTCAATGCTTTGCTCATTTATGCACTCCCAAAGTAAATTGGATGTTCATTCCCATTTTCATCCTTTTGGCTCAAAGTACTTCCTAGTCTTTGCATCGAGGCATCGGTGTACACAATGAATGGCTTGCTCCAATCTGGATTCTTCAAAATAGTGAAGACACGGGGCTTCCTTGATTGTCCAAAAGCTTCATGCGCCTTGTTTCTGGTTCATAAGTAACATCCTTCTTCAGAAGCTGGGTTAGTGGTTGTGAATCTTTGAGAAATTCTTGATGAACCTTCTATAGTAACCCACATGGCCTAAAATGATCTCAACTTACTTCTATTCATAGGAAATGGTAAATCTTTGATTTTGAAACTTTATCGGGATCGTACCAATACCATCTCTGGATCTGACATGCCTAACAAAACACCTTTAGAACATCCAAAGACACACTTTGTAGGGTTTAGTGAGGCTTGTGCTTCATCTAACCTTTGAAATGTTGTCTCCATCAGTGCGGGTGGTCCAACTTGCTCCCATAGATGCAAAAATCATCCGAAATACTCGATGAAGGTCCCGATGTAGGGTTCGAACACCTATTCATCAAGCGTTGGAATGTTCTTTGGAGCATTACACAACCCAAAGGCATAACTCTATAAGCAAACGTTCCCCAAGGAGTGGTGAGCGTGGTCTTGGTGATCTTTCTCTGCTATCTGAACTTGGTTGTAGCCGCTTATATCCATCGGCAAAACTATAGCACTCTGGCCATTACTTCGTCCAAGATCGATCGAAAATGGAAGAGGGTAATGATCCTTCTTTGTTGCCTTATTGAGCTTCTGTAATCAACACAAATGCGTAGCTTCCCATTCTTTTTATTGAGATCACAATGGGAGAAACCCATTACGAATTCTCCACAATGAAATATGAATCTGCATCAAGCAACTTATCTATTTCTTCTTTTACGGTCTTGGAAAAATTAGGATTCATTCTATATGGCATTTGCTTTATGGGCTTAGCACCATCTACCAGACTCAATACAATGTTCTACCCAACTTACTTGACGGAGTTCCTTGTAATCAAAAGTGAATAGGTGTATGTACCTTGAAAGAGCTGGAGGTAGGATTCCTTCTCACTCTCCATCACGGCATCACCAATCTTTATTTGTTGGAGACGATCATCAACTTCTTCTTGAGATAATTTTATGGGGTCATGAGTTGGTGTGTGGAAGAAGATATCCATGGTGAAACATCACCTCACTTTCTTCATCTTGATGTCCACTTCACTTTGGTACTAGAGTAATCGAGAGGATGTCGATCATCGGTTTCATCACTTGAATCCACACGAGTTACGCTTTATGATGTCGAGGATCACGTTTATCTTCACCCTCTCTCTACCACGTCCAAGTGTCATGAAACCTTCATTCCGGTAGTTTCTTGCATGAACTCTCCTTAGCCATGGTCTTCCCAGCGTTGGGTGCATGCAGCAGTACCATTTTCATCACTGAAAGTCTACCACACATCTGACACCCATATGAGATATTGCCACATTTGAAACTACACCTTGGTTTAGTTTTCCTTTATTAATGACCTTAACATAAGTGTTGAAGGGCGATCAATTTTAAACCCAACATATTCATTACGAGACTCGGTCATTACATTAAGCTGCAGCACCTCCATCAACTAAGACATCATGAATTGAAATACCATTACATAATACCTCGGCTTGTGGAGCATAGGGATCTGCCTCTGCCTCCCAAGCAGGGACCTCAACCTCCTTCCTTCTTCGAGCATTGAGTCCACCTCGCAACTCCCGCCTCTTCTCAGAAGACATAGCCAAGAGTTGACCATATGTAATATTTGCAGGCCTTTTGGACAGATCTTCCAAGATGGAGTATGGTCCTTGCCCCTGTGAAATCAGAAAATCCTGCACACCCAACTTTCTTCTCCTATGTTTCTTACTAGTTTCTTCTTTCATCTTCTTAGGATCATTTCCATCTTGATTATCTTTTTCTTTCTTTCTTTTTGTTACAAACACATCTACTTCATTATTTCTACTCTTATCTACTACATCAAAAGAATTCACAGGTGCTTTTCCTTTATCATTATCTCCTTTACCAGATGTAGAAGCTCTATCTGGACAATTATACTTATAATGACCCTTTTTATAACAACCATAACAAACAACTTCAAAAATATTTCTTTTTGGACCTCTATCTCCTCCCTGAGAACTAAATTCCTTTCCTTGAAGAAGATTAATAGTTAACTGACCCATCTTTTGAGCGAGATCTTCATACTCGGTAGATGTACTAGGAGAAATATTTGTGCTCACGGGAGTGGTTGTGGATTACGGACCAAAGGTCTTTGGTGTAGGCTCTACTTTAGCAACAATTTCTTTGGGCTCCTCTTCCATGCTTTCTTCTTGCCTTCTTGCATCTCCTTTGCTTGTTCATGGTAGGCTGGGCGGTCATACTTCACTCGTTGTCGATCTCGGCTTCATCCCAAGAATGAAGTGCTTACGAGAGGAGATTATCCACGCCATTCATCAACCCATCCGCTAGTCCTTCCTTCCGGATCTGGGCATCGAGCTTCCTCCTTAGCTCTAGAACACGAGCATGATAATCCCTTATCTTCTCCTTCTCTCCTTGGGATAGCTTTGTGATCTCGATCATGAGATCTGCATATTTCATTGTTCACCAAATTCTTGAAAACTTTCGATTAATAAATCCCATGAATTTTCACATTATCACCTAGTGTTTCAAACCACCTAAGTGTTGAACCATCCAAAAAGGTAGGAAAAAATTCAGTCCATTGTTCCCTTCTTATAAGGCCATTACAAATACAAGATCGTTTAAACTCTTGAATGAAAGAAGAAGCATCTTCATTAGATTGAGCTGAAAAAATAGGAATCTTTCCCATTTTCAAAAGTAACCACCGTGAAATACCAACCCACAAGTACAATCAACAAGACTTATGTGCACAAATAATTGGAATCACTATACTAGAAAGTGACTTTACACCTTTCTACAGTAAAATAGAAATGACCACGGTAAACTATGGTAAAACTTGACTTACTACGGTAAAAACTGACTTTACTGTGGTAAACACTATTCACGGTAAAAGTGAAGTTCTTTGCGGTAAATACTATTCACGGTAAAAAGTGACTTTACTGTGGTAATTACTATTCCCAACAAAAAGGACTTTACCAGGGTAACTACTATTCATGGCAAAAATGACTTTAACATGGTAACTACTATTCACGGTAAAAATGACTTTACCATGGTAACTACTATGCCTGATAAAAACAAGGTTACCCTCGATTGATTTTTGACTAAGTGGGAATATCTCTCCGAGAAAATCCACCAACGAGGAATGGTCGGCAGCGGAACCAAAATGTCATCACCAATCCGGCACTATGATAATTCTTCACAGGAACTCCTCGTCTTTATGATTATTTACTAATGCCATGACCTTTAGTTTGGTGGATGTAATGCTGGAAACAAAACAACAACCGAACACAAGAATACCATTGACTATGATAAGACGGAATGATGACAAATCTGAAATATCAAAATAAATTATAATATTAACATGAAATTATTCTGATCTCACCCATGAGGTACTTGACAAGACTATGGGAGAAACTTTACAATTACACCTCTTGATGGCTTCTTGACACACCTTTAAGCGATGGCTTCCTTTGCACACTTCTTACAATATTTCTCACTACTTCTTTCTATGCTAAATGAGGGGGTGGCCTCTCTGTTTATAGAACTTCCAGGCTTATCCATCTTATCTCTAAGATAGGATAAGAAATCCACTCGACGAATCATATTCCATACCTTAACTCTTATACATGCATATCGAGGCTACTACTAATTACACTTAACAACATCCTATTCCTAATACATACATTAATGAAATAGAAATTATGGAGGAAAATTTTAGTGTTGTGCCCGGCCTATGCACCTCCAGAGAAATACAAACAAAACTTAAGTACAAATAAAAAAATCATACATGCCTCAAATGAGACATGCAGAGTGTGGAAGGCACTTCTTCTACTGAAAGTAAATCTACTCCTACTCCTAAACTATCTAGAGAGAGAAAAGTGAAACAAATCCTGCTTGTACATGCATGGAGAAGTAGCTTCCCTTTCTCAAAAGGGGCAGCCATGCACATGATTGACACTGAATATGGTTGCATGTATGAGTGAAAAACTGACAATATGTCATTCCTCCACCCAAATCATCAAGGTGTTAACATCAACCAAAAATACCTCCTCAAGTTTATTGGTATTGGATTCCTGGAGGTGTTGATGGTGACCCTTGGTGCTTTGAAACTCATCCTCATGCCTTGAAGTGGGCATGACTAGTTTTGGCTTCTCTCTTGGCTCCAATGAAGCCAAGTACCTGATTGGGCACGGTCTGATCCTTTAGATGTGCCCATTGTTCTGAAATTTAACTCCAAAAATGGAGTCTTTTTGTGGACCTTCTTGGATGGATGGTGTGAGAGAGATGATGACATCCTCTTGCCTTTTCTCTTCCTCCTCTTGTGGAGAACATGGAAGATCAAGATCTTCCAACCTTGGTTCTAGAGGGCCATTATGGAATGTAGGTTGTTGCACTTGAATATTCTCCTTCATGGCAGCAGGTTCATGTGCTTGGAAGGTGGAAGATGGAGGAAAAAATGATGTTATCTCCTCAGGCTCCTCTTCATTAAAGCAATCTTCCAAGTCGATGCAGTTTTCCTCCTTGTTGTCTTGTTGCATGTGCTCTACCTCCTTCATGGTGTCCTCTTGATCTGCAACTTTCTCACCATGGTTCCCTTCATCTTCAAACATGAAGTTTGAAAGATCAAACTCCTCCTCAACATTAGAGATTGAAGGAGATGAAGTGGGAGGAAGAAACTGAAGGTTCCTCTATGGCTTGCTCCTCACTTGGAGCCTCTAAAATTGTATGGTCCTCCTCCATCATGGGTTCATCAATCAAATCAGGCCCTTGAAATGAAAGAAAAAATCTTCAATGATGCTTTCTTCATTGAATGGCCTCAACACTTGATTTGATCTCTCCCAGTTGCTCCTCTTCAATGGGGCTTAAAGTAGATTGTTCCTCCTCTTTAACTGGTTGTGCAGCTTGGATTAGATCAGCATTCTCCTTAGACATAGAGTGCCATTAGGTACAGTGTATTCGGAGCAAACAGACATTGATCTTCTTCCTCTTGTTCTTGTTCTTCTTCTGCTGCAAACTCAGCCTCAGCCACCACTGGCTCTTCAACCTTGACCTCCTCTATTGGCTTAACCATCAAGGGGATATTTGTAAACCAAAATTTGGCAGCCCAACTCTTCATATTTTCTGTCATTTCTTTCTATTGGGCTCTTCTTCTTATTGTTCTCCTTGACTGGATTCTTGAGTCTCTTCCCAACATGGACTTGGGAAAAAAAGAGGAGTGGCAGGTTGGGGTTCAACCAGCTTTGCAATTGTTTTTGGTGGAGAGGGAGGTGGAACTTCTTGTTTGTTTAGAGGGAATGACTGTTTGGGAAGGGAAAGGGAAAAATAATTGAAATGAGATGGAAGACTAGGAGATGGAGAAAAGAAATTAACACTTGGGGCAACAAGTGAGGGGCTTGACTCATGACACTGCTGAAATGATAAAGCTTGAGAAAGAGAAAATGAAGGACATGGAGCTGGTGATTGACTTACCCATTGACAAGGTTTTCTTGCACTTTGCTCATAAGCCTCAATGTCCTCAATCCATTGTACAAGTTGAGGTAGCATTTCAACCATGAAGTCAATCTTCTCATGAGGGTTGTAATGTCTTGGAAAAGGGCCTCCCCATGGACAAGGTGCCTTGAAACCAATCTTGAATGCCTTCATTTGGGTTGTACCACTAGATTACACCATGCTAGCCTCTATTTTTTGAATCTTCTCCAACAAACCAGCATTCTCCACATAACTGTCACCATTGTATGCGTCCCTTTGTTCTTGATAAGCTCCATGGCCAAACTGACTTTCACCACTTTCATATGGGTAAGCATAATGGTCCTGGATCTGATTATAATGTTGATCTAGAGGATTTGGGAAATACATTGGAGGATGAATGCACTCTTGATGTAGGTGTGAATTCCATGAAGGGAATGAAGTCATGATTTCACAAGTTCATGAAATGGAAGAAAAATAGGAGACATGGAAAGAAAAGTGAATGAAGGTGGGTGGAAATGGATCGAAAAGGTATGCAACTTCAGAGATGGGGTTGTTGACTAGATGGAGTCATCAGATGTGCTTTGAATATGACTCAAAAGGTTGAAACTTAACAGGAACACACCAACCTACTAAGATGAAGTGGTAAGGTTCTTCAAACCTGTCCCACCGGGTGTTCCAAAACTGTTAATCTGTTGCATGGTGGCTTATGATTTTTTGTTTATAATGAGACACCTTGGAAAGATGGAGATCTAACCTCAGTGTCCCACTGGGTGTGCCAAAACTATTAGTGCAGAATCACAACACCCCCGAATGGCCTAAGTGTGAAGTGGGGCATTCGGTGTGATTGCACAACATGGGACCATCTCTCAAGCTATGGGACTTGCAAACCTGAGATGGCCCTCGGAGAAATTCGGTTCTTTCTTCCTAATCTACTTGCCACAAGCTACTCCAGTGTATGAATAATATAATCTAACCTAATCTAACCTTTCCAAGGGGACATGTAGAAAGAGAGAAAAGGGTGAAAGAGCCTACACTAAGTGGTGATACACTAGAAAAGGAAGTGTGAGATACTTTGTTGAGGGAGAATGAAACAAGGAAAAGGGGACTGAGGGAGGTCAGACGGAAGTGACATAGACCTAGATCCAGATCCACCATAGAAACTCCATGAAGCACAACGTCTTGCACCTACAAATGTGAAATACATGCACAAGGAGAAAACACGAGATAGAGAGGCACAGAGAAACAATAGAACAATGTCAAGGGTTGAAAGACGCCACGAAACAAGATTTTATTGCTTTATAAGGTGCATAGACTATTACATGCAGTGCTCAGAGGCACAAATACACTCTTTAGGCGTAGGAGAAGGCCTATAGCTCAAATGGAGTTGGGAAATGACTTTGACAGAGTTTCCCTACACCCAAAAATGTTACAATATATAGAAAGGATAATAGAGAGGGAGGAGGAAAAAATTGAATCCTGCATCAACCACCTTAAGATACGCATTGAATCCTACTTTGAAATATCAACCACTATTAATCAATTCCTCTCTCAAATCCACCCAAAATCTTTCATGTATGGTTCCCTGTAGCAAATCAAATCGAATCAGATCTAGTAGTTGGAGAAAATAGATTCTACATTAATGCCCTAGAAGACATTTTCCCATTTTCACCCACTAAATCCTATTAAGAATGATATTTTATGTTTCCATGGCGTAGAGGGTATCGAGACATTTCCAAAAGTCTTCTCCCACCCAAATTTGAGTTTTCAATCAAAAGATATGGCCATTTGAATATTTGGGTCGCGCGCGCAATATTTAAAGAGTCTGTCCATACAGGGTCCACGTGGCGCCTCACGCATCTTGGAGATTTTACCCTTTCCTTTTTCTCTTGAAATCACGTCGGACCGACACTTGGCTATTTTTATGGGTTCTTTGGGCTCCTTTGTATTTTATCTAAGTCTCTTCGATTGGTGGGGTCAAGAGTCGACCAGGACATGTGGCAGCTTGGCGCTTGTTTGGAACCCTTTGCCCCCAGTTTTACTTTTGAAATAGTGCCACGCTAAAACTTGGCTCCTTTCCGCAGCCTACCTCTGTTTTGACTATTCAAACCTTGACTCTGTCCCTTTGGACACGAGACACGTGGCGAGATGGCGCTCATTTGGGAATCACCTTTTGGATTTACCTTTAGAGATGTGTCGAGATGATGCATGGCGCTTCCACTAGCATCTTTCTACTTAGTCTTTTATGAGGCCCGCCTCATCCACCTTTGAATTTAACTATTGACTCTACCCCTTTTTGGGCTTGGGACATGTGGGGTGCTGGTGCTTTTTGGAAACCCTTCCTTGGGCTCCCATCTTGAAATTACGCCAAGTCGACACTTGGAAAAGTCTGTTGAGTCAAATAATTTTCAACACCAGTGTAACTTTTGGGGCTACGGGCGCGTGGAGGCTTCGTACTTGTTTGAGGAATACCTTTTGGATTTAACCTTTGAAGATGCATTGTTCGGACACTTGGCGTCCATTGAATCTCTATACTTAGCCAAATTTTGGGGCTCATTCTCGAGGCATTTGCGAGTTCAAAGACTTCGATCCTTCGCCATTTCTTTTCCTTTGAGTCTCTTGTTCCTTTGACATTTTCTTCACTTTTTTGACCCTATTATTCCATTTTAGAGCCTGCCTAAGTTTCTCCTTACTTGTCTATTGGCTTTGAAGCATGGGCTCGCTCAATGAAACCATTTTTGGATTTCTTTCCTACACGGGTCGTGTTTGATCATTTTTGCCTGGGTGGAAATTGAGATAACAAAGAATAGACATGACAATTTATTTAATTAACCATGGGCCTTCAAGTGCACTAGATGGTGGAATACTAGAAGAAGCTTGAATGAAAAGAGGTAGATCTTTCTTTTCTTAGAGTATTTGGTTCAGAATCTTTTGTGCATGTTGATAAAGAAAATAGAAAGAAGTTGGATGCTAAATCTAAGAGATGTAATTTTATTGGTTATGGATCTAGTGATTTCAGATTTTGTTTTTGGGATTTAGAAGATTCTAAGATTGTTAGGAGTCGTGACATTAAATGGAATGAAAAGAGAATGTACAAGGATCAAGTTTTGGTACCCAAATACGAACTAGTTGAAAAGTTTTGGATGGATGAAAATGAACTCTCGGATTTAAAATTGACACCTACTGAAGTTTACCCAGTAACCAGTTTTGTTTTACCTCTGACCAGAAATGGTCACCTTTACTCTGGTTTTGGTTACGAAAGAACCAGATCGAGGTCGATCTGCTTAGACCGGCGTCGCTCTGACGGAGTAACAACAAGACCGACGCGGTTAGCGGAGACCTACGTTGACGCGGGAGGTGACCAGCGTCAGTCACTATTTGAGATTGATATGAATTTATAGAATGAGCAGTTGAGCCTCCGACACCCCCGGATCTCATTGAGAAGGTCACAAAGGGTAAGTAGAAATACAAAATATTTACACCTTCCTTATCTTATTTTATATTGATTGATAGTGGTGAACCAAAATATTTAAAGAAGCAATGCAGTCGATACCCATAAGAAGTGGGAGCATGACATGGATGAGGAGATGGATTCCTTCAAAAATAACTAGAATTGGGATTTGGTGAATTTTCTAGCGGTAAGAGAACACTACAGAATAAATGGGTTTACGGGATCAAGGAAAAAGAGGTTGGATAGAAAAGATACAAGGCAAGGCTTGTGGTAAAAGGATTCACTCAGAAGAAGGTATTGAATTTGGAGAGATATTTTCTCATGTAGTTAAAATGACTTCCATATGTATTGTTCTAAGTTTAGTTGTAGAAGAATATTTGCATTTAGAACAACTTGATGTTAAGATGGATTTCCTTCACGGTGACTTGGAGGAAGAGATATATATGTAGCAACCGCTTGGGTAGGAACTTAAGGCTAAGGAGAAACTTGCATGTAGATTGAAAAAGAGCTTGTATGGGCTCAAGAAAGCTCCAAGGCAATGGTATATGAGGTTTGTTAGTTTCATGCATGAGTATGGTTATATGAGATGTAAATCGACCATTGTGTTTATTTCAAGAAGCTTGAAAATGGAAGCTATATTGTTTTGTTACTATATGTGGGTGATATGATTATTGTAGGATCTAGTATATAGGATATTGGTGAGCTTAAAGAAAAGTTAGCTCACACATTTGCAATGAAGGATTTGAAAGTCAGTAAACAAAATCTTTGGCATGAAAATTCACAGAGACATGAAGAACAAGAAATTGTATTTATCTCGGAACATGATATCAATTTAGTGTTGGAAAGGTTTAATATGCATAATTTGAAACCTGTTAGTACACCTATGGTTGGACACTTCAAATTGATTAAATATCGTGGCCTACATCACAAGAGGAGGCCAGTACATGACACGAGTTCCATATGATTCAATAGTTGGGATTCGTATGTATGTTATGGTTTGTACTGCAGACCATATATACATAGGAAGTGGGAGTTGTGAGTAGATTTATGGCCAATCCACGTAAAGAGCATTGGAAAGTAGTCCAATGGATTCTCGTTATTTGAGAGGTAAATCCAACATGCACTTATGCTATGGAGGCTCAAATACTTCTTTATGTGGTTATGTTGATTCAAATATGGCTGGATATTTGGATAACATGAGGAACATCACTTGGATGCATATTCACGTAGGTGAGATGACAGTTAGCTGGATTTCAAAACTACATAAGTTTGTAGCCTTGTCTACTACAAAGGTGGAATGTGTTGCAGCTATAGAGGCTAACAAAGAGATGATATGGATGAGTAGGTTCATGGAAGAGTTGGGAAAGGAGAAGAGAATTTTGATTGTACAGGTGATATTCAAAGTGTGATTCATCTGAAAAGAACTCAACATTTCATTCAAGAACAAAACACATTCAATTGAGATATCACTTCATATGACAGGTGTTGGAGGATGGGCAGCTAAAACTAGAGAAAATTCATACAAATGAGAACCTTGCGGATATGCTAACAAAGCGTTGGCAAAGGAGAAGTTGGAGCTACACTCCACTTTTGTTGACCTTCGATTTTAATACTTAAAGAGGGAGAAATGGCCAAGGAAAAGGATCCAAGGATGGAGTTGTATGGTACAATGCAATAATTTATCTCCAAGTGGGAGATTGTTGAGTTGTGGAGCTTAATTGCTTCACATTAGCATGCTTTACAAACTTGTTGGAATACACAGTAACCAGCATTAGTCGGATGACCGATGTTGGTCACCTAGGGACCGGTATCGGTCAAGAAAGGAGGAACCAACATCGGTTAGGGTAACTGGCATCGACTACCTATGCGTGATTGTTTTATTTAACTCATGAGAATTAGATCTAAGCTTTGATATAAAATTCATCTAATGGTTGTAATAGCATAGCTAAGTTTCCCTAAGTTTGTATATGGTTATATAAGATTGGAAATTAGGGTTAAAAATAGATTGGAAGAATTGTAAAAAGGAATTCTTGGAGAACTTAGAGAAGCTTGTGAGAGGAAAAGTATTGTACATCGTGTAAGGTGTGGAAGATTGTAAATCTTCAATTATATCCTCTTGAATAATATATTGTCCATTTCTTGGTGGACATAGCCCACATTGGGTGAACCACGTTATATATGGTTTTATCTTTCTCTTGTCTATTTTATCTTCTAGTTAAATTCTATTTTTATTGCTTGTATTCTTTAATTGATTATAGATTTGTACAACATTGGTATTTGGCTTAACCCCAACAAACCCCCTTCGCGCGTCATAATATTTCACACATATGTATGTTCTCATCTCCATCTTCAATGCCTCTATATTATGATAGACATAGATACATCTCCATATAAATTTGTTGGGGCTAGTGTGGATTGTGCCCACCAGATCTAGAACATGTATTTCCTCATGTGTTTCCTCCACCCCAGAACCACCAGATCTACTACTAGCGCTGAGCCACCCGATCCTCCTAATAGCCCTCTTGAAGAAGGTAATGGACTAGAGGATGCACTACCTTGTGCTCCAATATTTGTGCTAAAATTAACACCATGATCTACGAAGTTGTGCTACTTTCGGACATTATGCCAACGTTACTGCATGCCCACGTTCTCTGTCGATGATGTGCTTAAAAGGTACCTCCAACTGGACCTCTCCAAATAACACGAGATGATGATTGTGCTGTCATAGATGAATGATCTAATGATTAAATCCTAAACTTGACTAAAAATTAACTCTATCTATTGTAACTCTACTACCCACACTAGCTTGCTTATTGTTAACTACTTTAGAAACTGTAAAACCAAGCGCATGGGGCTGGGTCGCGAGTAGGTTCAAATTTGTGCATGTGGTCCACACTCTTTCTCCCGATGCACCTTCATCTCAAGACAAAGAGGGTTCTCTACCATTCTTTCCCAAATGGGGGAGTTCCAGATGCTTTGGCTCCACATCTTCTACGTGAGTTCCAAATCCTTCACAAGCCATCTCTCTCTGCAACACCATTCTTTCCGATCTCTTACTTCATGAGATTCATTAAAAAATTAAGCCACCTTTCTTCTCATTATCTTTCTACCGCTAGGTCTATCATCTTTACCAAACCTGCTCCTGCCCCATGCGTAGTGGGGTTTAGCTAGCCATAGGATTCTCTTCCAAATCTAGGGTCATGATCAAGATTTTAATCGCCAAAGGAATACCACACAAATATGATCCTCTAGGCTCACACAAGAACTAGAACTCAACAACCTCTGGATAAGATTATGTAGAAACTATGTGTTCCAGTATATACCTATTTAGAACACCATGAAACCAATGATCCACACGATGCACTTCCAAATCAGATATGCATCATATAAGGCCTAAAATTATTCCTACATCCAAATGAGCGTACATAACCTGCAATTTCTCTTTGATGCGTAAGAAACTAACCACTCATACAATTATATAGGAAATATGGTGAAGAAAGTCTCAAAGAGCTCATCATCGACAATTTCTATTCAACTCACACGCTTGCATTAAATTCAGGTCTAGTGCTAAATCTATAAGCATACTCCTCTTTTAGATTGTCTAACCACTCTTCAATACTAGCCAAGTTCAACTGGTACGTCTTCATCATGCAACATTCTACCAGACAATTGAAAAAGAGGTCCCGGTAATAAAACTAAAATGTAACCTAGATTTTACCACCAACATCCCAAGGTGTTGGCCCATCACTCAACTTTGAACTCAACACTCACTCGAAGCTCGCAAGAGTGTCGTGTCCCTCTTTAGAGAAGATTTTCAAGATGTTAGCATGATTGAATGTATATCTCGAGATCCATAAAAGATATTCAAATATTCCACAAAGGCATAAACTAGATCTAGTTCTTAACCATGTAAGGAATACTCAAAACAATTACTATGATAAGATTTACCATACAATATCCTGCTTAGTTACATCCAACACCAATATCCAGCCAATAAGTCCCATTCTATTAAATACTACAAAAACACAGAAGCTTCATACATCATACAGATCCCCATGGTCATGCACGCTCATAAACTCGTAGCATAACAATACAATAACACCGAATCCCTAATCTCATGCAAATCAATACATATTTATAGGGGTGGGGACTTTCCCTTCACCGCCCATGCACCTTTCAAAAATAGGCTACATGCTAATAATAGTCATGCGCCCTTACATGAGAATACAAAAGCATGCAAGCTCGTTAATAATAGATTACCTAATAATACAACTATAGTATAATCCTATTATTAGCTCCAAAACTCTGCATGGCACTCGATCTTCTACTAGTCCCAAAATAGCCTTTTTGTATTCTCCAAGTCTTCGACAAAACGTGCTCTTCACTCCATGTCCAAAATTAGCCCCAATTTGTAAAATGGCTAAGTCCTGATTTCAAACTATTCAGGCGCACCCTATTTGTTATACTTCTGCGTGCTCATACGCACTTTGTGTCCACGTCCCCAATCCTTCCACATTTTTATACTTAAGTTGTATCTCATTAGCTAAACATGTAAGAACATTTTCTTATTAAGCTCATTGAAGTCCATATTTTTGGGCATATGGGACAATTTCTATCAATGTTTTCAAAGTTTCCCAACCACCTCAGTGCGTTGGAGGATGAGCTGAGAGTGTCGAGTTCATTATAGCCAGCTTGATGATGATTCCATTGATTGACCCATTATATCACAAATTATAATGTTTGTTTTCTTGCAAATACATTGATCAATGCATGGGATGGTTGGAATTGATTAGGTCCAAGTAGGAAATAATGCATTTTATCCTTGTTGAATATTGTGGACTAATGATTATGGTTTTTTTCAACTAATTGCCTTGAGGAGATATGTGGTGATGTGTGCAGGGTAATGAATTCATGATAACCATCAGCCCTTTTTTCACAATCCAGGTTGAGATGATCACTGCCACTATGAGGATCACTTAAAGAAGTTAATAAAGGCTAAAAATGGGAGCCTAGTTCCCAACACCTTTTTATGAGTTGTAACAAACTTCTGAAATTGCCCTCATATCCATTCACCTAGATTCTTAGGCGTGTGTTGGAGGAGTGTGTTATAAAATTGTGGTCTTGAAAGATTTAGAAAAAAAGATGTGTGTAATAGGAAATAGAGATAGACTTATGTGAGAAAATTTTGTCGAAATTTGTTATTTGTAAGAAATTGTTGGTGATCAATAAAGACATGTTGTTTTGAGAAATTTGTGTTAACAAACCAAGCCGAGGAAGAGCAAGGGCCCACTTGACCAAGGACTTGGCTTGTTGTGTTGGTATTTATGTTCTTGTTTTATCAAATTGCTGAATATTGAATATGCTTTGTAACAATCTTCATCACAAAAGTATTAGAGTACCTAGATAAGCATTTCTTTCATTATACTTTGCTTACACTGTATTTTCAATTCTTGTAACTTTCCTTTCTAAGTATTTCCTTTCCTGCACATTTTGTTTAGAATAGTTTCATTTTACAAAGTGTATTCCTTTTTTGTATGATGATTTTAGTAGATTAAAAAATTGTTTGATTTTAGTTTCAGTAGATTAGAAGTTATTTATTTCCAAATAAAGTAAAATTTGTTTATTTCCAAATAGAGTAAAAGTTGTTATTTTCAATAGATAGATAAATAAGCAAGTGACTCAAGAGAAAA
>CM031235.1:6129231-6179476 GCA_018340775.1 Taxus wallichiana var. yunnanensis | reverse complement strand
TATTAGTAATCTCTAAGGTGAACTTATATGTGAGCTACTGTGATGAGCTCAAGGTGTGTTGGCAAGGCGAACTCAAGGTGAGCTGGCAAGCTCAGTGAGTTAAGCAGCTGCAGATGTCGGGTGAGCTCCTCCAGGTGAGTTCCCATGTGAGTTACTCGACAAGCTCCTAGGTGAGTTACTTAAAGAGCTCCTGTAAGATAGCCACTCGGTGAGCTATCTGAAGAGCTCCCAGTTAGTCGGGTGATCTCCTAAGTGAACTACTTGATTAGTCTCCCGTGAAAGTGACCTCTAGAAGGTGGCTCCCATGTGGCCCTCTGGTGTAATAGGCTAAACCTCGCTTAAAGCTTCTTGGTGAGCTCCCGTGCAAGCTCATAAGTGAGCTCCAAGTGAGCCACTTGTGGCGTGAGCTCCTGCAAAGTGAGTCACTTAAGCAAGCTCTGAGGTGAGCTACTTAGGTGAGCTCCTGAGTGAGACTTGGCGGCGTAGATCCCTCGACAAAATTTGAGGTGAGCTACTAGCAGAGATCAAGGAAAGATGTTCGAGGTCAGCTCCTCGGTGAGCTCAAGGTGAGATGGTACAGTGAGCTCTCGATGCTGAGGTGGTTGGAAAAGTAAGCTATTGATGAAGTAAGCTTCCCATGTGATTGATTTTTAGTGAGCTCTTCTGGTGGCATCAAGTTTTGGGTGAAATAGCTGTGAGCTCTGAAGTATAAAGTGCTCGAAAGCTCTTGGGTGAGCTTAAGGTGAGATTTGTAAGGTGAGCTCACAGGTGAGCTCCCAGTGAGTTTTGGGAAAGCTCAAATTTGAGCTACTTTGAGTGCTCCTTAGGCACAGCTGCATGCTCATTCGAGCTCCTAAGTGACATGCTCGATGAGCTCTTAGGTGAGCTCAAAGGTAGGCTTGTCAATCTAGCACTCTCGAGGTGCTTATGTTAGGTGCAATCTATCAAATGAGCACAGCCAAATTTGTGAGGTGAGCTCAAGGTAAGTTAGAAAGGTGAGCTTAAGATAAGTTGGCAAGGATAGCTATCAAGTGAGATCCTAGGAAATTTCCTATGTGAGTTACTCGATGAGCTCCCTGGTGAGCTTTTCGGCGATCTCCAGTGAGCTACTAGGTGAGCTCCTAAGTAAGCTACTTAGTGAGCTCCCAAGTGAGGTCCCTCACGAGCTGTTAGGTGAACTCACAAGTGAGCTTAATTAAACCTACTTAGTGAGCTACTCAATGAGCTCCTAGGTGAGCTGTTAGGTGAGATCCTAGGTGAGCTGCGAAGTGAGCTACTTGAGGTGAGCTGCTGATGAACTCAGGTGAGGTGAGCTACCTAAGCTCAAGTGAGCTGGCAAGGTGAGCTCCTACATGTGACCTCAAGGTAGGCTAGAAAAGTGAGCTCCCATGTTAGTTTTTAGGTGAGCTACTTGATGATCTCCTGGATGAACTACCAAGTGAAGTTCCCAATCGAGTTACTGGTGAGCTCTTGGTGATGAGCTCAACTCGATCTTATCAAGTGAACTCCAAGGAAGACTCGAAGTGAGATACTTGGAGCTCTAGGTGAAGCTACTTAGTGAGCTCCCATGCGAGCTGCTAGGTGAGCTCCCAAGTAATCTACTTGTCAAGCTCCTAGATGAGGTCCTTGGTGAGCTGAAACTCGAGTGACTCACGAAGTGACCTCAAGTCATATTTCTCGACAAGGTGAGCTCATCCTCAAATTACTTAGTGAGTAAGCTATTAGTGAGCTCCCGAGATGAGCTTTTAGTGTGAGCTCTATTGTGAGCGAGCTCCCATCGAGACTAATTAGGCTCAAGTTGAGCTCTCGAGATGAACTTTGGAGGTGAGATACTAGGTGAGCTCAAGGTGAGCTCGTAAGGTGAGTTCTAAGTGAGCTCAAGGTGAGCTCCCGAGATAGGTACAGCGAGGTGAGCTAATGGGATGAGCTCAAGTGAGCTAGGGCGTGCTATTGAGGTGAGCTCTATGTGAGCTTGTTGGGCAAGCTTGTGGTGAGCTCGAAGCTTCAAGTGAGCTTGGTGAACTCAAGGTGAGTTAGCTAAAAGGTGAGCTATCATGTGAGTTTCCAAGGTGAGTTTCAAGGAAGCTCAAGCTGAGCTTGATAAGCTCTTGGGTGAGCTACTTATCGAGCTCCCTGCTGAGCTTGAGGTGAGCTACTCAATGAGCTCCGAGTGAATTCATGGTGGAGAGCTCAAAGGTGAGCTTGAGTTTAGGTAAACTCTAAGGTGAGCTCAAAGCTCATGTGAGCTACCTAGATGAGCTCGGGTGAGCTACTTGGAAAGGTGAGCTCAAGCTTCTAGGTGAGTTTTCAAGGTGAGCTCAAAGTCAGCAAGGTGAGCTCATAGTGACCTCCTAGGTGATCTTACATGTGAGCTCAAAAGTGTGAGTTCGTCAAGGTGAGTTGCAGTGACTCAAGGTAGAGCTCTCCACCGAGGTGAGCTCTGCTAGCGAGTGTATCAAGGTGAGTCTCAGGGTAAGAGCTCCTGGTGAGCTACTGAGAGATGAGCTCTGGGTGAGCTGTCGGGTGAGTCAGTTGGCAGTGAGCTCCTAGAGAGCTCCCTAGTGAGCTCACTACTTAGTGAGCTCCACAGATGGGCTCCTCTTGGTGAGCTGTCATCTAAGTGAGTCTCCTGTGACTTCTGGGTGAGCTCCCAGGTGAGCTCAGTGACCTTCGTTCAGGTGAGCTCCCTGGTGAGTTGTGTAGGTAGGTGAGCTCCCAGGTGAGCTACTGGTGAGCTACTGATGAAACTCTGCGAAGGTGAGCTACCAATGACAAGCTCAATGTGAGGTCAGAGTGGAGTTGTAAGGTGAGCTCCTCGAATGAGCTTAAGGTGAGTTAGCAAGGTGAGATGATGGTGAGCTCCCATGTGAGTTTCTAGGTGAGCTATCAGGTGAGCTCCCATGTGAGTTTTCTAGGTGAGCTACTTGATGAGCTCTTGAGTGAGCTCAAGTCGAGCTTGATAAGCTCTGAGTGAGCTCAAGGTGAGCTTAAGGTGAGTCTGTGAAGGTGAGCTCCCAAGTGAGTTCTTAAACTCAAGCTGAATTAGTTGAAGATGAGCTCTCAAGTGCTTTCCCAGCTCCTAGGTGAGAGCTCATGAGGTGAGCTCCCTGATTGAGCTACCCTAGGTGAGCTCATAGGTGAGCTTGTTGGTAATCTCTGAGGTGAGATTACATGTGAGCTACCAGATGAGCTCAAGGATAGTTAGAAAGGTGAGCTTAAGGTGAGTTGAAAGTAACTCAAGGTGAGTTGGTAAGGTGAGTATCAGAAAGGTGAGCTCCTAGGAGTTCCCAGTGAGAGTTACTCGATGAGCTCCCTGAGTTAAGCTCAGTGAGCTCGGTGAGCTCCAAAGTGAGCTCCAGAAGTGAGCTACTAGGTGAGCTCCTAAGTGAGCTGAGGTGAGCTAGGCCTCAAGTGAGCTACTAGGTGAGCTCCAGGTGACTAGTGAGACTCTCGAAGTGAGCTACACAAGTGAGTGAGCTCCTAAAGTAAGGTGAGCTTCGGTGAGCTCCCAGGTGAAGCTGTTAGGTGAGCTACTAGGTGAGCTAGGTGAGACTTAACCTGACGTGAGCTACAAATGAGCTCGAGGTGAGAGTTAGTAAGGTGAGCTCCAGAGTGAGCTCAAGGAGAGCTGCTGGAGTGAAGCTTGAATGAAGTGAGTGATAAGTGAGCTCCCAGTGCAGATTTGGTAAGGTGAGCATGTGGTGAGCTCCCATGTGAGTTTTGGTGAGCTACTTGATGAGCTCCTGGGTGAGCTCAAGTCAAGCTACTCAGTGAGATCTTAGGTGAGCTCAAGGTGAGCTAGCAAGGTGAGCTATAGGTGAGCTCCCTGCAAAGTTTTCTGGGAAGCTCAAGCTCGAGCTACACGTGAGCTCCCTGGTGAGCTACTTTGGTGAGCTCCTAGCGAAGCTCTTAGAGTGAGCTACTCGGTGAGCTCCTAGGTGAGCTCAAAGGTGAGCTTGTTAGTATTCTCTGAGGTGAGCTTATATATGAAGCTATAGATGTGCTCAAGGTGAGTTGCGTAAGGAAAGCTCAAGGTGAGTGGTAAGGTGAAATCAAAGGTGAGCTCTTGGTATTATGAGTGAGCTATCTCAAAGTGAGCTCTGGTGAGCTCTTGTCAAGCTCCCGATTAGGTGAGCTCCTGTGATGGGTGAGCTCCCAAGTGAGCTCCTCAGGTGAGCTCACAAAAGGTGAGCTACACTGTGAGCTACTTGGAGTGAGCTCAACCTGAGTGAAGCTACAAGATGAGCTCAAGGTGAATGGCTAGTTCGTTGACTCGGTGAGCTACTTAGAGTGAGGTACAGGTGAGAACTCACTTGTGAAGTCTGAAAGTGAGGTTTAAGCTGAGCTCAGGCAAGCTCAGCTGTGAGTGACTATTGAGATACCAACAAGAGCTCTCAAAGGTAAGCTCAAGTGAGCTCCGGTGAGCCTCAGTGAGCTCATGGTGAGTATCATGTGAGCACGGAGAGCTCAAGGCTGAATTTCAAGGTTGGTGAGCTCCGGTGAGCTCACTTAGAAAGCTATGATGAAGTGCTTACGAGAAGGTGAGCTACTCGTGAGCTCCCAGGTGAGCTATGAAGGGTGAGCTCCCAGTGAGTGAGCTGACCTACATGTGAACTCACACAGTGAGCTAGCTGAGTTAGTTGAATTTGGTGAAGAGCTCAGCTAGTTTGAGCTGGAGCTCAATGTGAAGCTCTAGGTGAGCTCAAGAGTCTCAAGGTAAGCTCCCAGGTGAGTTCTAGGTGAGCTCCTCAACTCGAGCTGACTGTGAGTCATTAGTGAGCTACTTGGTGAGCTCCCTGAGGTGAGCTCCATTTGGAGCTACTTGGTGAGCTCAAGGTGAGTTGGTAAGGTGAGAGCTCAAGGTGAGCTACCAAGTGAGCTCAAAGGTGAGCTAGAAAAGTGAGCTGTAAGGTGAGTCAAGGTCCCGAGGTCAAGCTCCCAAGTTGAGCTGAGGTGAGCTCCCAGGTGAGAGTTGGTGAAGTGATCTGAGTGAAGCTCCTCAGGTGAGCTAGCTCAAGAGCTCAAGCTAACTTGTGAGTGAACTTAGTGAGCTCCCAGGTGAGCTACTATTAGGTGAGCTTCAAGGTGAGCTCCCAGGTGAGCTAAGCTCGAGTGTAGATCAAGTGAGCTCACAGGTGAGGCTCAAGTGAGCTCAAGGGTGAGTGAATCTCCCAAGCAGTGTCCTCAGTGAGCTCTCATGTGAGCTCACTGGACAAGTGAGCTCAAGTGAGCTCTAGCTTGAAAGGTGAGCTGAGTAGCTCTGGGTGAAAGCTTCACAGTGAGCTGCTCGAGAAAGGTGAGCTCACAGAGTGAGCTCAAAGGTGAGTTGGTGAGCTGAGCTAGTGAGCTCGACAAGTGAGTTTTCAGGTGAGCTTAGCTGTGAGCTGCTTGGTGAGCTCCCAGGTGAGCTCAAGTGATGATAGACTGAGCTCAAGGTGAGCTCCCAAATTGAGGTTGTTAGGTGAGCTCTACAGGTGAGAAACTCAAGTCGAAGCTGGTGAGCTCACTTGGTGAGCTCTAAGGTGAGCAAGGAGGTGAGCTCGAAGTGAGAACTCCTAGGTGAGCTCTAGTCGAAACTGAAGGTCAGAGTGAGTCTGCAGTGAGCTCTCATGTGAGCTCTAGTGAAATCACTCATAGTGAGCTCTAAGCTGAAAGTGAGCTCACTTGGTGAGCTCTAAGGTGAGCTCATCAAGTGCAAGCTCTGGAGCTAGTTGGGTGAGCTTAGTGAGTTCAAGTGACAAACAAGTGAGATGAGCTCCCCAAGTGAGTTACTTCGATGATCTCTGAAGGTGAGCTGAGCTGAGCTCCCTTATCGGTGATTTAGCTCAAGTGAGCTCAAGGTGAGCTCTCCAGAGTGCCCTAGGTGAGCTACTGCAGAGTGCAAGCTACTTAAGGTGAGACTCCAGTGAGCTGACTTGGTGAGCTCTAGCGAGCAATCTTTGATCTGAGCTCAAGTGAGTACTAGGTGAGCTCCGAGTGAGCAAGCTCTAGTGAGCATTAGGTGACTTACTTGAGCTCGAAGTGAGCTGTTTGGTGAGCTCAAGGTGAGCTGGAAAGGTGAGCTCTAATAGGTGAGCTGCAAGGTGAAGCTCATAGTGATCTACAGTGAGCTACCTGGGTGAGCTCCTAAGGTGAGTGGCTCAGGTGAGCTCCTAAGGTGAGCTTTTCAGAGTGAGAGCTCTGAGTGAAAGCTTAGGTGAAACAAGTTGAAGCTCTTGGTGAGCTGAGATGTAGATGTGAGCTATTAGGTGAGCTTAGAGTAGATGAGTTTTAGGTGAGTGCTCTTCATGATGAGCTCTTGAGTGAGCTGGTGAGCTAAGTGAGTTGCTCAAAGGTGAGCTAACCTAGGTGAGCTTAAGTGAAGCTGATCATGCAAGGTGAGCTCATGTGAGCTACCTGATGAGCTCAAGGTGAGCTTTGAGAAGATCCCAAGTGAGTTCTGAGTGAGCTCAAAGGTGAGCTCAAGTGAGAACTAAGGTGAGCTCCCGAGTGAAAGTGAGCGATCAGTGAGCTTAGGTGAGATGACTCAGTGAGCTCAAGCTTACTCGGTGAGCTACTTGAGTGAGCTCCTTAGTGAGCTCCCAGTGAGTTAGCTCAAACTCAGTGTGAAGCTTCTAGTGAGCTAGGTGAGACTCCATGAAGCTCCCAGGTGAGTCAGTTAGTAGAGCTACTCAAGATGAGCAGTGAGGTGAGTCAAGCTGAATATCAGTGAGCTCCCAGGTGAGCTCTAGGTGAGTTGTGAAAGCTCAAGGTGAGACTCAAGGTGAGATCTCAATGTGAGCTACAAGGTGAGTTATCAAGGTGAGCTCCCAGTGAGTTTTGGTTGTGAGGTGAGCTACTAGGTGAGCTTCAAGCTCTTGGGCGAGCCTCTAGAGGTGAGCTCTGGAAAGCTTCAAAGTGAGCTCAAGTGAGCTCAAGTCGTGAAAGTTCTCAAGGTGAAGCTCTAGGTGAGAGCTACTTAGTGAGCTCAAGTGAGTTGTATAAGGTGAAGCTCAAGTGAGCTCTCTGAGGTGAGCTAACGAGGTGAGCTCCCAGAGTGAGTCATGAGCTTTAGTAGTGAGTTACTTGGTGAGCTCCCAAGTGAGCTGAGCGAAAGGTGAGCTGATCGGAGAATCTGAGCTTACAGGTGAGCTCCCAGTGAGCTTTTGGGTGAGCTCAGGTGAGCTCCCATTTGAGATCCAATTTGTGAGCTCTAGACAGGTGAGCTCTTGGCAAGGTGATCTCCCAGTGAGTTGAGTGAGCTCCTCAGTGAGCTACTCGATGAAAGCTCCTAGGCAATGGTCCCAGGTGAGCTACTTCGGGCTTTGAGGCCCTGTGGTGAGCTCCTAGAGTGAGCTACTTGGTGAGCTATTCGGTGAGAATCCCAGGTGAGCTCCTAGTCAGTGAGCTACAGGTGAGCTCCCAAGTGTAGCTGAGCTTCACAAGTGAGCTAAATCAAGGCTCGGGTGAGCTCGGTGAAATGCTTGAAGTGAGCTCCAAGTGAGCTCCGGTGAGTTAGCTCAGTGAGCTCTTAGGTGAAAGCTGACTTGCTTGAGACTCTAGTGAGCTACTCGGTGAGCTCACAGGTGAGCTCAAGAGTGAGCTCCCAAGGTGAGAAAGCTCATAGTCCAAGGTGAGCTCCCAGTGAGTGCTCAGATGTGAGCTGCCAAGTGAGCTCTCCCGTAGTGAGCTTCACGCAGGTGAGTTGCAGTGACTCTTAAGGTGAGCCTCACCTAAGTGAGCTCCCAGTGAGCTCACGAGTGAAGCTTCTGATGAGCTCAGCTCAAGCTCAATTAGTGAGTTCCGAGGTGAACTTTCACGTGAGTGAGCTGCAGTGAGCTCAGGTCTCAGTAGTGGCAGAAACTTTGTGAACTCTGAAAGTGAAGCTCAGGTGAGCTCTATATCGAGCTCTTAGCTCTCAGTGAGCTCCAAAGAGTTTAGGTGAGCTCTCAGAGTGAAGCTTCATGAGCTCTCAGTGAGCTCAAGGTGAGCTCGAGGTGAGCTGTAGAGTGAGCTGAAAGTGAGCTCCTAGGTGAGCTACTCAGTGAGCTCCTAGGTGAAGCTTCAAGGTGAGTGAGCTCAGGTGAGCTCTAGGTGAAGCTTGAGAGTCTGTGAGTCCCTCGAAGCTCCAGTGAGCTTCAAGCTCAAAGTGAAAGCTAGGTAATTCAACTACCTCGAGTGAGCTACAGCTGAGCTCCCTAGGTGAGCTGATTAGGTGAGCTCCGACTTGGTGAGCTCTGAGGTGAGCTCCTAGGTGAGTCCCGAGCTCGAGTGGCTGCAAGCTTAGCTGAAAGGTGAGCTACCAAAGTGAGCTCAAGGTGAGCTCAAGTGAGTCAAGCTCCTGTGAGCTCAAGGTGATCTAAGAAGGAAGCTTCAAGTGAGCTCCTAGGTGAGCTCTAATGCGAGCTCTCAGGTGAGCTCCAGTGAGTTGGTCCTTGGTGAGCTAATGAATTCGGTGAGCTCCTAGAGTGAGCTCTTGAGCAGTGAGGAGCTCTAAGGTGAGTTAGAGGTCAAGTGTGAGCTCTGAAAGTGAGCTCAGGTGAGTGTCTCAAGTCAAGTTGAGCTACTAGGTGAGCTCCTAAGGTGAGCTCAATTGAGCTAGCTCAAGGTGAGCTCCAAGCTCTCAGATTGAGCTCTAGGTGAGCTCAAAGGTGAGCTCTAGTGAGTTCTCAAGGTGAGCTCAAAGAGAGTGAGCTCCTGGTGAGAGCTTTCGATGAGTTCCCTAGGTGAGCTGAGCTGAGCTCCGGTGAGCTCAAGGTGAGAGCTTGGTAAGGTGAGCTCTTAGTGAGCTGACAAGGTGAGCTAGGGAAAGGTGAGCTGAGCTAAGTGAAGCTCCTCCGGTGAGTGCTAACTAGCGAGCTGAGATCAAGTGAGCTCTGGAGTGAGCTCAAAGTGAAGCTACTTCGGTGAGCTCTCTGAGCTCAAGTGAGATCTCAAGGTGAGCTACTTATAGTGAGCTCCCGGTGAGCTCAAGGTGAGCTACTAGTGAGCTCATTTGGTGAGCTCAGGTGAGGTCCAAGCTAAGTGAGCTCCCAAAGTGAGCTACTTAGTGAGCTCAAGTGAGGTGAGCTCTAAAGTGATCTTGTTGACGTGAGAAGCTCTCAACAAGTGAGCTCAAGGTGAGCTTCTACTCGAGTGAGCTCAGAAAGTGAGCTCCAAGGTGAGCGCAGTAGGTGAGCTACTCATGGTGAGCTCCCTTGGTGAGCTTACTTGGTGAGCTCCCAAGGTGAGCTGCTCGAGTGAGCTCTCAGGTGAACTCCCGAGAAGAGGGAGCTAGCTCACCGAGTGAGCTCTGAGTGATCTTCCAGTGAGATAAAGTGAGCTACAAGGTGAGCTATCAAGGTGAGCTTAGCATTTAGTGAGTCTCTAGGTGAGAGTTTTGTAGCTCAAGCTATACGAGTGATCTTGGCAAGTGAAGCTCTTAGGTGAGCTCAAGCTCGGTGAGTGGCAGGTAGTGAAGCTCAAGGTGAGCTGCAAGGTGAGCTCCGAGTGAGCTCAAAGGTGAGCTAAGAGGTGAGCTCGAGAGTGAGCTCTAAGGTGAGCTCTAGGTGACTATTTTCATGAGCTCTGAGTGAGCTCTCACAGGTGCTTCAAGGTGAGCTCAAGTGAGCTAGGTAGAGCAAGGCTGATCGGTGAGCTCTTGGTGAGCTTCAACTTCGGGTGAGCTTAGTGAGCTCTAGGGTGAGCTTCCCTCCAAAGGTGAGCTTGTCGAATAGCAAGCTCTCGAGGTGAGCTTAAGGTATGACTCACAGGTGAGGTCAAGGTGAGCTCCAAGGTGAGCTCAAGGTGAGTTCACGTTGACAAGCTCTGAGTGAAGCTCAAGGTGAGTCCCAAAGCTATCGTCAAGTGAGCTCAGAAGTGAGCTCCCGGTGAGCTCCCGGTGAGCTCCCAAGCTAGGAGAGGCTGGCAGCTCAGTGAGCTCCCAGTTTGAAGGTGAGCTACTTGAGCTCTGACTTGGTGAGCTCCTAGAAGGTGAGCTCCAGTGAGCTACAGGTGAGCTCTGAGAGTGAGCTCCCAGGTGAGTTACTAGGTGAAAGCTCCCAAGTGAGCTATTCAAGGTGAGCTCATGTGAGCTCAAGGTGAGCTAGCTTGGTGAGCTCACAGGTGAGTAGCTTCAAAGTGAGCTCTAATGGTGAGGTCTGAGTGAGCTCCCGAGTTTGAGTGAGCATAGGTGAGCTGCAGAGGTGAGCTCAGGTGAGCTCCCTGAAGCTGAAGTGATTTTGGTGAGTGAGCTCAATGTGAGAGCTTAGGTGACAAGCGAGCTCAAGTATTGAGCTCTGGTGAGCTCAAGGTGAGCTCAAGTGAGCTTCAGTCGAGTGAGCTCTCATGAGCTTGAGGTGAGTTCTTAGGTGAGCTCCCAGTGAGCTCAAGGTGAGTGAGCTCCTGAGCTCAAGTCAGGTTTTACTCGAGCCCGAGCTCTGATACAATGAGCTCAGCTGAGGTGAGCTCTCAAAGGTGAGTGCTCAGAAATCTCAAGCTAGTGAGCTCAAGGTGAGCTCAGATGAGCTAGGTAAGCTCAAGGTGAGGCTTAAGAGTGAGCTGATAAGTGAGTCTGAGTGAGAGCTGCTAGGTGAGCTCCATAGTAAGAGTGAGCTTTAGGTGAGCTCTTGAGTGACATTAAGATGAGGTGAGCTAAAGCATGTAAGCTCCTGAGCTGAGCTCATGTGGTGAGCTCTCAAGGTGAAGCTCCAGAGTGAGCTTGGCAAGTGAGCTAGCAGTGAGCTCTGTGAGCTCAAGTGAGCTTTGGCAAGCTCTCGAAAGCTCGGCCTTGAGCTCGGTGAGCTCCTAGAGTGAGCTCAAATGAGCTCTCTGAGTGAGCTCAAGTGAGCTTATCGGTGACCCAGAGCTCAAAGGTGAGCTCTTGAAAGCTCTGGTGAGCTCACTTGGTGAGCTCAGTGAGGAGCTCCTGATTGAGCTCGAAGCTCTTGAGTGAGCTCACAAGGTGAGCTCAAGTGCAAGTCTACTTCAGTAGAGCTCTCAGTGAGAGCTCAAGTCGGTGCTAGAGCTGAGCTCAAGGTGAGCTCAAGGTGAGCTCTACATGGTAGAGCTTGTTAGTGAGCTAAATGGTGAGCTTCTTGGCAGAGCTGTGAGTGAGCTCCGAATGAAGCTCGGTGAGCTACTTGCAGTGAGCTCTGAGTGAGCTACGAGGTGAGTCAGTGAGCTCCCAGGTGAGTTACTTAGGAGTGAGCTCAGGTGAGCTCAAAGTGAGCTTTGAGGTGAGAGTCTTTCTAGAGCTTGGTGAGATTCTTGAGGTGAGCTCTTAGAGTGAGCTCGAGGTGAGCTCTCAAGGTGAGTTTCAAGTCGGGTGCAGGTGAGTTCTTTCAGCGAAAGCTCTAAGGTGAGCTAGTTAGATAAGCTCCCGGATGAGCTCTAGAGTGAGCTTGCTCAGTGAGCTCTCAAGAAAACTCGAGAGCTCGGAGTGAAAGGAGCTTAGCTCCAGTGAGATTGCAGTGAGAGTGAGCTCAAGTGAGCTTCAGTGATTCTCAAGGTGGTTGGCTCAGGTGAGCTACGAGTGAGCTCGCCAAGGTGAAAGCTCATAGGTGAGCTCCCAAGTGAGCTCTAGGGAATTCTGTGAGCTCTCAGGTGAGCTCCCATGAGAGTGAGCTCTCGAGGTGAGCTACTAGGCCAGAGCTCCGGTGAGTGAGCTGATTGAGTGAGCTCCCAAGTAGAGCTCCTGGTGAGCTACAGGTGGCTCTGAGTGAAGCTCAGGTGAGCTCCTGAGTGTGGCTAGCTAGGTAGCTCTAGTGAGCTACTCGGGTGAGCTCCCGAGTAAGGTCACTTAGGTGAGTTCAAGATTTGGGCTCATCGAGTGAGCTTTGATGTGAGCTACTCACAAAGCTCTCAGGTGAGTTGCTCAGGTGAGCTCTAAGTAGGCTGAGCTGCTAGCCTGATGAGCTCCAGTGAGTTAGTAAGGTGAGCTCCTCAGATGAGCTCGAAAGGTGAGTAATTAGGCTAGGAAGCAAGCTCAAGGTGAGCTTCAAAGGTGAGCTGAGCTCGGTGAAGCTATTAAGGTGAAGCTCAGAGTGAGTTTGAAAGTGTGAGTTGTGGTGAGCTCTGATGACTCCCGGGTGAGCTTAGAGTAAAGCTCTGAGCTGGACTCTGAGCTCGATTAGGTGAGCTCTCAGGTGAGCTCTTAGCGAGCTCTAAGTGACTCGATGGTGAGCTTATTAGTGAGCTCCTAGGAGTGAGGCTACATAAAGTGAGTTGAGCTAGGTGAGCTCCAAGTGAGCTTTGAGGTGAGCTCCCGGAGTGAGCTCCAAGTGAGAGTTCAAGCTCAAAGTGAGCTCTACAGGTAGGCTTCTTGAGCTGAGTGACTTAGCAAGTGAGCTCCCAAGTGAGCTCAACTAGGTGAGATTGAGTGCAGCTCCCTACTTGAGAGCTCCAATTGAGTGTGCTCAAAGGTGAGCTCAAGGTGAGCTACTTGGAAAGCTGACGAGGTGAGCTCGAAGTGAGCTCAGAGGTGAGTTCAAGGTGAGTTCAACTCAGAAGGTGAGCTCAAGGTGAGCTGGCACAAGGTGAGTGATCAAGTGAGGTACCATGAGTTCTAGTGAGCTATTAGTCAAAGTGAGGCTCCGAGGTGAGCCTAGCTCTCCAGGTGAGTTACTATTAGTGAGATCTCAACTCGGTGAAGCTCTAGGTGAGCTCCCAGGTGAGCTGAGCTCAAGGTGAGTTAGTAGGCAGGTGAGCTCAAGTGAGCTCAAGATTGAGCTAGCCGAGGTGACTGCCAGTAGCTCACGATCCATGAGCTTTTAATTGTGGTGAGCTCCCAGTGAGCTCCCTAGGTGAGCTCTAGTAGGCTCATTGACAAACTGAGCTAAAAGCTGAGCTCGGTGATGGTGAGAAAGCTGCGTAAGCTCCTGAGCTCCCAGGCTACATATGAGCTACTTGAGATGAGCTCAGGTAGAGCTCTTAAGGTGAGCTCTTGGTGAGCTCCCAAGTGAGCTCAGGTGAGCTCTTTGGTGAAAACTCTCAAGGTAGAGTGTACAAGTGAGTTCGAGCTCAGTGAGCTGCTTGGTGAGCTCAAGCTCGGCTCGAAACTGTTTCTCAGTGAGCTACTTAGATGAGCTCTCAGGTGAGTTAGAGTGCAAAAGCTACTTCGGTGGCTACTGAGCCAAGTCAAGGTGAGCTCAAGTGAGCTAGGTGAGTCTCTCGTGGTCAAAACCTCGAGTGAGCTCTTCCAGCTGATCATGAGCTCCCAAATGAGCTACTCGGGAAATGGAAGCTCAAGTGTGACATGTGAGTGAGCTCTAGAAGTAAGCTCCCAGTGAGCTACTTAGTGAGCTACTTGGTGAGCTCTAGGTGAGCTCAAGGTGAGATCTCGAGCGAAGTGTGATACAAGTGAGCTCTCAAGTGAGCTATTCAAGTGAGCTCTTGAGTCAAGCTCTGAGTGAAACCTGGTGAGCTCGGTAAAGCTTTTGGTGAGCTCTAGGTGAGCTCTTGAGTGAGCTTACTTGATGAAGCTAAGAGTGAGCTCAAGTAAGTGACCTTAGAAGCTCAAGGTGAGTTGGTACAGCTGCAAGTGAGCTCAAGGCAAGTGAGCTTAAGGTGAAGCTCTAAGGTGAGTTGAGCAAGGTGAAGCTATGAGAAAGTGATTGGTGAGCTCATCTGATGAGGTGAGCTTTATGAGTGAGCTCGGGGTAGTGAGCTCAAGTGAAGAGCTGACGAGTGAGCTCCCAGTGAGCTCCAAGAAGCTAGAGCTCCCAAGGTAGAGCCAGCTACTCGGTGAAGCTCCTAGGTGAGCTTAATCCACAGCTGAGCTCACTTAGAGTGAAGCTACTCGAGTGAGCTCAGAGCTTAAATGGTGAGTTAGCTCTTGAGTGAGCTCCAGGTGAGCTGGCTAGTAGCACTTGGTGAGCTACAAGAGTGAGCTACTGGTTGAGCTTATCAGTGAACTCAAGGTGAGCTTGTATGTGATCTGGCTGAAGTGAGTTGAGGTGCTAGTGAGCTCCACTGAGCCTAAGTGAGCTACTCGGTGAGCTCAAGGTAAGCTCCCGAGTGAGCTCGCAAGCTCACTGAAATGAGCTTTGGCAAGCTGAAGCTCCTAGGTGAGCTCCCGGTGAGTGATTACTTTGTGAGTCAAGCTGAAAGCTCCTTGAGCAAGCTAAGTGACTCTGCATCAGGTGAGCTACTTGGTGAGCTCCCAGTGAGCTACTAGGTGAGCTAGAAGTGAGCTACTTGAGTGAGCTTCCCGAGTGAGCTACGAGTTTTGAGCTAGTCTCAAGCGGAGCTACTGAGTGAGCTGAGTGAGATCGGTAGGTGAGCTCTAGTGTGAGCTCCAAGGTGAGGTTAGGTAGAGCTCCTTGGTGAGCTCCACATGTGAGCTCAAAGCAGAGTGAGATCCCAGATGAGCTCAAACAGAGCTGAGATGAGCTCATGTAGAGTGAGCTCATCCCGTGAAATTTAGCTCGATGAGAGTCAGCTCAAAGAGAGCCCTAGGTGAGCTTGAGGCGTTTCTAGGTAAGCTGCGGGTGTGAAGAGCTCTGAGGTGAGCTGACTTGATCGGTGAGCTGCTTAGAGGTGAGCTCTAGGTGAGCTATTAGGTGAGCTCCCTAAGGCTGAGCTCAACCTAGTGACCTTAGGATGAGCTGCGACAGGTGAGCTGCAGGCCAACCTACAGAAGTGTAAGTTCCTGCAAGCAAGCTCAAGGTGAGCTCGTACAGGTGAGCTCAGAGGTGAGCTGGAAGTGAGCTTCAAGGTGAGCTCTAAGTGCAGAGATTATTAGGTGAGCTCCCATGTGAGCTCTAAGGTGAGGCTCAAGTGAGATCTACTCGGTGAGCTCATTTATAGTAGAGCTTTCAAGTGAGCTCAAAGGTGAGCTTCGCTCAGAGTAAGCTCTAATGTGAGCTCAGGTGAAGCTAGCAGAGTGAGCTCATGGAGTGATTTGAAATGTGAGCTCAAGTGAGCTACTCGGTGAGCTCAGGTGAGCTTGAACTGCAGCAAGCTTATCGGCCCGATATCTCTAGGAAGAGTGAGCTCTGCAAACTTAGTCGAGCTCAGTGAACTTCAAGGTGAGAGCTCAGTGGTGAGCTTGACATGTGAAAGTCTGGCAATGAGCTGACCAGTGCAAACTGTGAGTTGCCGAGTAAGGTGAGCTGTTAGGGTGAGCTAGCGAGTGAAGCTGAGAGTGGCTCCACATGTGAGCTTCAGAGTCAAGCTCGAGAGTGAGCTCTGGTGAAGGTGAGATCTCCCGAGCTTAAGAGCTCTCTAGGGTGAGCTTCTAATGAGCTTCAGTGAGCTAGTGTGGAGACCTCATGGTGAGCTAGCTTGGGTGAGATCCTCGAGTGAAGCTGATAGTGACTCAAGGTGAGTCCTTATCGAGCGACTTGGTGAGCTCATGGTGAGATGATACTCAAACTACCACTAGGTGAGCTACTTGGTGAGCTCAGGTGAGCCTCAGGGTCAAATGAGCTACTAAGAGTTGAGCTCTGTGAGTGTAGTGCTCTGAGTGAGATGTCAAGATGAACTCCACTAAGTGAGCTACTCTGAAGATCTAACCTAGTGAACTTCAAGGTGAGCTCATCGTCGGCTCTGAGCTCCCATGTGAGTTTTGAAGTGAGCTTTCGAGTGAGCTCCATGTGAGCTGAAGGTGAGCTCAGTGAGCTCCCTTAGGTGATTTCAAGGGTGAGCTCCGTGAGAAGTCAAGAGTGAGGCTCACGAGTGAGCTCCTCGGTGAGCTTTCAGGTGAAGCTTAAGTGAGCTACTTACAGTGAGCTCACGAGGCTGAGCTCTTAGTGAGCTCAATGAGCAAGTGGTGAGCTTAGGGTGAGCTGGATGGGTCCAAGGTGTAAGTGAGCTCCTAAGTTAGATCTTAGGTAGAGCTCCATAGCCGTGAAGCTACATGGTGAGATATTTGGCTCTGAAGGTGAGTTCGGCAATGAGCTCACGAGGTGAGCTCAAGGTGAGCTCTTCCAAGGTGAGCTCAAGGTGAGCTACGTCGGTGAGCTCAACCCAGGTGAAGCTCTAAGGTGAGCTCACCAGTGAGGTGAGGTTAGCTCTCAAGTGCAGTGAGCTTCTCCCAGGTGAAGAAATTCTAGGTGAAGCTGAGGTGAGCTCCCAGGTGAGCTCTACAAGGTGAGCTATCCGAGTGAGCTCATTTGAGCTTGAGTGAGTTCCTGGTGAGCTCCCAGTGAGCTCAAGTGTAAGCTTTCTGGCATGAGCTCTAGGCAAAGGTGACCTCGGTGAGCTCACAAGGTGAGGTCTCTACAAGTGAGCTCAAGGTGAAGTTAACTCTCAAGTGAGCTCCTTTCGAGTGAGCTCCTAGTGAGTTAGGCGAGTGAGCTATCGGGTGAGCTCAGTCCGGCTGGTTCCTCAGAGTGAGCTCGAGGTGAACTCAGGTGAGTGACTTAATCTGAGAATAGCTCCTTATGAAGTTAGCTCAAGAGAGTAATGAGCTAGTACCGGTGAAGCTCAATCATGCAAGAGTCTCGTGAGTTTCAGAAGAGCTCAAGGTGAGTGCTCAAGCTCACTTGGTGAGATCTAGGTGAGCTCAGGCTAAGCTAGCAGAGTGAGTCGAGTGAGCTCCAGGTGAGCTCTTGGACAAGAATATCTTCAAGTTGAGCTTCCCGGTTTGACTGCGGTGAGCTCCCAAGGAAAAAGCTCTTGCAGATGAGCTGCTTTAAAGGTGAAGCTGCAAGTCGAGGCTTACCTAGGTGAGCTCCTAAAGGTGAGCTTGAGTGAGCTCCTCCAGTAAGAACAAGCATCGGTGAGCTTCTGCGAGTGAGTTTTCAGGTGAGCTTGCCAGGCTACAGTTAAGCAGCAAGCTGTCAAGTGAGCTTACGATGAGTGAGTTGGAGGCTGCTTGTGAGCTCACCCACGGGTGAGCTCAGAAACGTTCAGAAGGCTATTGAAAGCAAGATCAAGTGAGCTCCTCCAGTGAGTAGCTACTCGGTGAGCTCCCAAGGTGAGCTTTTAGAGTGAGCTCAAGAAGATCCTAGGATGACCCAGCTCAGGCTGCCCGAGTGAGCTCCATGTGAGCTAAAAACTTGCGTGAGATCTGTTTGGTATGAGCTCGATGAGCTACTCGGAAAGCTAGTTAAACTTAAAGTGAGCTCAAGGTGAGCCTGCTATTGGCGGTAGAGTGAGCTCAAGGTCGATCTATTAAGAGTGAGATGCGGTCAAGGTCCTCAAGTGAGACTCCGAGGTGAGCTCCCAAG
Source organism: Taxus wallichiana var. yunnanensis (assembly GCA_018340775.1). Classification (NCBI taxonomy): domain Eukaryota; kingdom Viridiplantae; phylum Streptophyta; class Pinopsida; order Cupressales; family Taxaceae; genus Taxus; species Taxus wallichiana. The sequence goes on along the minus strand of CM031235.1, from coordinate 6,162,344 downwards.
CTCGGTGTCAGGTGAGGGCATGAGTGAGCTACTCAGTGTGAGCTTGGTGAACTTCAAAAGGAGGTGAGCTCTTGTGTATAGGTGCTATTGGGACGTGAGCTCGAGGTGAGCTCAAGGTGAGTGGCAAGTGAGCTCCTAGGTGAGGCTCCCAGTGAGCAGTCATGATGAGCTAACATCTTGGTGAGCTCATGTTCGAGAGCTCTAGGTGAGCTAATTGTGAGTGGCTCCGGTGAGCTTTAGTGAGTGAGCTGGTGAGTATAGGTGAGAGCTCAAGGCAGGTGAGTAAACTGCTATTAGGTGATCTAAGGTGAGCTTATTGTGAAGCTCAAGGTGAGTGAGCTACTAGAGCTGAGACTAGCTCCAAAGGTCGAGCTCCTAGGTGAGCTACCAAGTGAGCTTAGGAAGATTGGTGATAAGGTGAGCTCTCGAGAGTGAGTTCCCTGAGGCTCATCGAGTGAAGCTCCTGGTCCAAGGTGAGCTTAGGCTTGAATCTGAAGTGAGATTTCTGAAGGTGACTTAGAACAGTGAGCTCCAGGTGAGCTCAAAGAGTGAGCTTAATTGGCTACGAGTGAGCTCCAGAAAACGACTAATACATGAGCCCTTAGGTGAAAGCTCAAGTGAACTCAAGGTGAGCTGCCAAGGTGAGCTACTTGGTGAGCTCCTAGAAAAGCTCTAGGTGAGCTCATTCGGTGAGCTCTAGTGAGCTCCTAAGGTGAGTCTCCTAGAGCAAGTTACATAGGTGAGCTCGCAAGTGAGCTCAAGTGAGCTGAGGTGAGCTCCCTAGGTGAGCTGTTGGTGAGCTCCACAATGAGCTCAAGTGAAACCTACTCGGTGAGCTACTTGGTAGGAGCTCCCAGGTGAGCTAGCTTAGGTGAGTTCACAGGTTAGTGAGTCAAGGTGAGGCTCCTCGATGAGCTCACAAGGTGAGCTCTCGAGTGAGCTCAAGGTGAGATTTTAGAATGTGAGCTCCTCAAGGTGAGCTCAAGGCAGAGATTCGACTTGGCAAGTGAGCTCTTAGGTGAGCTACGATAGTGAGCTCAAGGTGAGCTACCGTGAGCTCCTAGGCGAGTTCAGTTCGAGTGAGATCCTCCGAGTAAGCTCTGTAGGTGAGAGCTCCGTGAATTCTAGAAAGTGAGCTCCAGGTAAGCTCCCGAGAAAGTGAGCTGCTCGAGTGATCCAATCTGAGCTCCTTGCGGTGAAAGCTCTTGGTGAGCTCTAGTGAGCTCTCCCAGAGTCAAGCTCCTGAGCTGTAGTAGCTCGGTGAGCTCTGATAGGTGAGTTCCAGGTGAGTTTGTCGAGATCTACTCTGGTGAGCTCGGGCAAGAGCTACCCGAGATGAGCTCGAGTGAGTTTACAGCAGTGAACTCCTAGATGAGTCAAGTGAGCAAGGTGAGCCCAAGTGCAAGTCTATCGTGAAGCTACGGTGAGCTCCCAAAGAGTGAGTTAGAAAAGGGTGAGCTCTCACAGGTGAGCTCAAGTGGAGTGAGGTGAGCTCCCAAGGTGAGCTCTGCCATCGGTGAGCTCCCGAGTGAGCTTCCCAGGTGGTGAGCTCTCGGTGAGCTCCCGGTGAGCTATCAAGTGAGCTCCCAAGTGAGCTTGTGAGCTCACAAGAGTGAGCTCCAGGTGAACTACTTGGAGTGAGCTCACAGCTGAGATGACTGAGTCCTGAAGAGGTGAGCTGCTAAGGAAAGCTCGAATTTGATCCATACGAGTGAGCTTCACATGGAACCTCTAGGTAACTCTACAGGTGAGCTACAAAGGTGAGCTCTCAGGTGAGCTTTAAAGTGAGCTTAAGGTAAAGCTCCTAGGTGAGCTCAAGGTGAGCTCCGAGGTAAGAAGCTCAAGGAAAAGCTCCAAGGTGAGTTCAAGGTGAGGCTGCCAGGAGTGAGCTCTGGTGAGTTTCCCAAGTAAGCTACTTGAGGCTGCTCTGTGTGAGCTCAAGTCGAGCTGCTTGGCGAGCTCCCAGGCGAGCTAGAGGATGAGCTCGAGTGAGCTGCAGAGCAAGCTTGTCAAGCTGAAAGGAGTAGCTCTGGTGAGCTCAAGGTGAGCTACAAGGTTATGAGCTAGGTGAGCTCAGGACCCAAGCTACCTTGGTGAAGCTCAAGGTGAGTTGGAAAGGTGAGCTCAAGGTGAGATTGGAGGTGAGCTACTAGGTGAAGCTCATAGGTGAGCTCTGAAGTTCTATGTGGTGATTCAGGTGAGCTCCAGGTGAGCTCCAAGGTGAGCTGGCAAAAAAGGTGAGCTCTTATGTGAGTTTCCAAGGTGAGCTCTAAGTGAGCTTTCAGGTGAGCTCAGGTGAGCTCCCAGTGAGCTCTGAGCTGCTCAAGGTGAGCTATAGAGTGAGCTCTTGTCGGAAAGCTCAAGGTAGAGTTCTAGCTAGGTGAGCTCCCATGCAAGTTCCAGGCTTTTATGTCAAGCTCTGAAGAGCTTAAGTGAGCTGCAGGGTGAGCTCCTGCTCTAGTGAGTTCAAGGTGAGCTCTCTACGATGTCGGTGAAAAACTCTAGGTGAGCTTCTTGGTGAGCTGAGGTGACATATCAAATCTAGGTGAGTTCAGGTGAGCTCATCGGTGAGCTCTCATGTGAGCTCACCAAGGCAAGCTCAAGGTGAGCTGCTTCAAGCAATCTCCATGAGGTGAGATCAAGGTGACAAGCTCAAGGTGAGTTTCAAGGTGAGCTCTCAAGGTGAGTTCCCAGTGAGCTTAGTCAGATGAGCTCCAGGCTTGAAAGTGAGCTCAAGCTCCCAAACTCAAGCTTAGAAAGGTGAGTTCCCGAAGTGAGCTCCTAGGTGAGTTAAGGTGAGCTGAGCAAAGCCCTATCCGGTAAGCTTCATCTTGCTCGAGGTGAGCTCTAGAGGTGAGCTCCCAAGTGAGCTCAAGGTGAGCTCAGCAGATGAGCTTACTCGGAGGTGAGCTCAAGGTGAGCTCCTAGTGAGCTCAAGGTGAGGCTCCTAGCGTGAGCTTTAGGTGAGTCTATTAGGTGAGCTCCCGAGTGAGCTCTAGGTAAAGCTATTTGAAGAACTCGAGGTGAGTTGGTAGGCTAGAAGAGCTCAAGGTGAAAGCTGTCATGGGAGTGAGCTCCTCTAGGTGAAGGTCCTCACGGTAAGTGAGTTGATAGGTGAGCTCCCATGTGAGCTCTGGTCAGGTGAGCTAGTGAAGCTCCATCCTAGGTGAGCTACTTGAGTGAGCTTTAGGTGAGCTGGGTAGGCAAGCTCGAACTTGGTGAAGCTCCTCGAGGTAAGCTCACTGGTGAGCTCAAGGTGAGTGAGCTCAAAGGTGAGCTGGACTCGAGTCACAAGTGAACTCCCAGTGAAATTCTATAAGGTGAGCTCAAGTGAGCTCTCGGTGAGCTCTAGAGTGAGCTACTTTGTGAGCTCTGGTGAGCTCAGCTTCGTTGAGCTACCAGTGAGCTTGCTAGGTGAGCTAGAGTAATATTTGGTGAAGCTACATGTAGGTGAGCTAAGGTGAGCTCAAGGTGAGTTGCTGAGTGAGCTCAAGTGAGCTAGGCAGAGCTCTCAGGTGAGCTCTAGGTGAGTTGCTCAGGTGAGATGTTAGAGTGAGCTCCATGTGAGCTGAGCTAGGTGATCTGAGCTCGAGGTGAGCTCTATGGTGAGCTACCGAGAATGAGCTCAAGTGAGTTAGCTTAGTGAGCTCTAGAGTGAGGTTCTAGGTGAGCTCAGTGAAGATCAAGTGTAAGCTCAAGTGACTCCCGAGGTGAGCTCCTCAAAGGATGAGCTGTAAGGTGAGCTCCCAGGTGAGCTCTCTTAAGTGAGCTCTAGGTGAGCTCTCTTGTGAGCTCCTAGGTGAGCGAGCCAAGCTGTGCAACTTTCTCGGTGAAAAGCTGAGGGAGTGAGTTTCAAGGCATGAGCTACTAGCAAAGTGAGCTCTGGGCAAGCTACAGTGGTGAGCTCTGAAGAGTGAGCTCCCAGGTGAGCTAAGGTGAGTTCAAGTTGAGCTCCAGGAAAATCGGAGATCTCAAGGTGAGCTCTCTAGCGAGCTTTTGAGTGAGCTCTAGGTGAGCTGGCTCTAGGTGAGCTCCTGGTGAGCTCTTCGTGAGTGAGCTCTTGGTGAGCTCCCTAGGAGGCTCCCAGGTGAGATCAGCTCAAGTTGAGGTAAGCTCTAGGTGAGCTGAGCTCAAGGTGAGTGAGCTAAAGTGAGCTACTTGAGCCTCCCGGTGCATGGTGAGCTCCATTAAGCTCGAACTTTAGGGGTGAGCTCGAGGTGAGCTCGGAGTGAGTCTCTGAGGTTGGTGAAAGCTACAGTGAAGTGAAGCCCAAGTGAGATCAGTAAGGTACTCTAGATGAGCTCGAATGTGAGCTGCAGGAAAGATGTGGCTCACGAGAGTGAACCTTGTAAGTGAGCATCTTATCGAGGTGAGCTCCCAGGTGAAGTTCTTAGCAAAAGGCTGTTGAGTGAGCTCTTGGAAAGCAGAGGTGAGCTCAAGAGAGCTGCTAAGGTGAAGCTACTAGGTGAGCTCAAGGTGAGCTCATAGGTGAGCTCCCATGAGCTCAGGTGAGCTTATGGGTGAGTGAGCTCAAGGATGAGCTATTCAAGGTGAGCTCAGGTGAGCTGCCTCGGTGAGTTTTCTGAAATCTCAAGTGCAAAGCTCACTAGTGAGCTACTCAAGGTGAATGAGCTCCTAGGAGAGCTCCGAGTAAGTGAGCTCGGTGAGCTTATTCAAGTTGAGCTCAGGAGTGAGAACTCAGTCAAGATAGGCTCAAAATTTGAGCTCCATTTGGTGAGGCTCCTAGGGTGAGGTTAGCTATAGTGATCTCCATTTGAAGTGAGCTCCAAGGCGGAGTTTTCAGGTGAGACCTCCTAGTCGGTGAGCTCCTTAGGTGAGCTACTTCGGTGAGCTCTAGGTGAGCTCACTTAGGTGAGTTTCGAGTGAGCTCTCGAGTGAGCCTAGAGGTGAGCTCCCAAGGTGAGTTCTTAGGTGAGCTCAAGTCTAAGGTGAGAATCGATAGGTGAGCTCAGAGTGAGTTGGCAAGGTGAGCTCGGTGAAGCTCGGTGAGATTTGTAGGTGAGCTTATTCGATGTGCTAATAGGCAAGCTCATTTGAGAGTTCAGAGTGAGCTGCATCAAGGGTGACTCTAGGTGAGTTTTTAGGTGAGCTTATAGGTGAGCTCTACATGAAAGTCAAGTTCAAGCTACTTAGTGAGCTAACTCGGGTGATTTCTCAAGCGAGCTCAAGTCAAGCTAGGCTTGCAGGTGAGATCCTACAGCTAGTAGTGAGCTCCTAGAGTGAGCTACTTGGTGAGCTTCATAGGTGATCTCTCAAGGTGAGCTTAGTAAATCTCTTAGGTGAGCTACATGTGAAAGCTTTTAGGATGAAAGCTCAAGAGTGAGCTGGTGAGGTGAGCTCAAAGTGAGCTTATAGCAAGGTGAGCTCCCAAGGTGAGCTTAATAAGGTGAGCTATAGGTGAGCCAATGCATCGGTGTGAGTTCTCAGGTGAGCTCCAGAAGCTCAATGAGCTCTCGAGTGAGCTCAAGAGTGAGCTACTTGGTGAACTCTAGGTGAGCTCTGATGGTGAGCTCTAAGAGTAGAGCTACTTGGCCAAAGCTCACAAGTGAGCTAGAGTGAGTCCCAAGTGAGCTCTAAGAACTCTGGTGAGCTAGCTTCGAATGTGAGCTCGATGGTGAGGTGAAATAAGTGAGTTAGCTCTGGTGAGCTCACCGGGTGAGCTCAAGTGGCTTGGAAAGTTGAGCACTAGTGTAGCTAAGGTGATCTCAGTAAGAGCTCCCAGGTGAGCTCCAGTGAGCTACTTGAGCTTGAAGACTCCGATGTGACTCGAGGTGAGCTACCGTCTAGATGAGCTCAGGTGAGCTCCCTCAATGAGTGAGCTACAGCAAGCTCAGAGTGAGCTACTCATAGTGAGTCAAGCTCATGAGCTTTGGTGAGTTTCTTAACAAGATCTAGAGTGAGCTCTGTGCCATTTTTGAAGTGAGCTAAGTGAGTGAGCTAGGTGAGCTCTGTAGAGTGAGCTTAGTAAGATAAGCTAAATTGAGTGAGCTTGGTGAGCTCATGACAAGCTCCCAAGTGAGCTCCTAAGTGAGCTTTCTAGAAGTGAGTTTCAGGTGAAGTTCAAGCCTAGAAGTGAGCTATGAGCTCTTGGGTGAGCTGGTAAGCTCAGTGAGCTTAGGTGAGATCAGGTGAGCTCTGGTGAGCTCCTCAAGAAATTTGAGCAATCTGGGTGAAGCTTACATGTGAGGCTCTAAGTTGAGCTCAAGGTGAGCTCAAGCTGAGCTCAAGGTCAGTTAAAGTGAGTTGTCAAGGTGAGCTTTGAGTGAGCTAGGTGAGTTGGCAGAGTGAGCTCAAGGTGAGTGCAGGTGGCACAAATTCTTAGACCTAAGCTCCCAGGTGAGCTCCCTTGGGAGTGAGTTCACCTGGTGACTCCCGGAGTGAGCTCAATTTGTAGTGAAGCTCTAGGTGAGCTACCTTGAGTGACTCTAGGAGAGCTTTCGGTGAGCTCCAAGTGAGCTCTCAAGCTGGTGAGCTCACCACGTGAAGTGAGCTCCAGTGATTTGCTCTACAGTGAGCTCTGGCGAGCTGAGTCCTACTCAAGGTGAGCTCTAGGATGAGCTTCTAAGGCAAATCTCTAAAGGTGAGAGTCCACATGTGGCTAGTTGAGAGTTCTCTATGTGAACTGAGCTACTTGTGAGCTCCAGGTAGACTCCTTGAAGGTTTATGCTCAAAGTCGGCCAAGGTCAATAGAGTGAGCTCAAGGTGAGTTTCTCAGGAAAACTCAAGTTGAGCTACTCATTCTCAGGTGAGCTCTTGCCAGGGAGATCCATGTGAGTTCCTAGATGAGCTCTGGAAGCTCAGAGTGAGCTCTAGAGTGACTAGAGTGTGAGGTGAGCTCCACAAGTGAGCTACTTGAGTGAGCTTCTAGGTGAGCTCAAGAGTGAACTCCTAGGTGAGTTCTAGGTGAGCTCAAAGGTGAGTTACATAGGTAAATCAAGGTGAGTTACAAATACAGAGCTCTAAGGTGAGCTTTAAGAGTGAGCTCCAGGAGGATCTCTTGACAAACTGAGCTCCGAGGAGCTCACCAGGTGAGCTTATTAGTGAAGCTCCAAGGAGAGCTACTTACAGTGAGCTACGGAGAGATTGGTGAAGCTCCCAAGTAGAGCTGCTAGGTGAGCTCCAAGGTGAGCTACAAAGGAGTGAGCTCAAGGTGAGCTCAAGGTGAGCTCTCTGAGGTGAGTAGCTCGGTGACTCAGGTTGCCAGTGAGCTCCTAGAGTGAGCTCAGGTGAGCTACATAGTGAGCGATACGAGGTCGAGAACTCCCGAATCGAGCTCTCAAGGTGAGCTGGCAAGGTGAGCTCCATAGAGTGAGTTTCTTGGTGAGCTTCTTGAAAGCGAAAGCTCCCAGGTGAGCTCCCAGGTGAGTTGCCATGGTGAGCTCAGTAGGTGAGCTCTGAAATGACTCAGGGTTTGGTAAGGAGACATCTAAGCTCGGTGAGCTTCTTAGTGAAACTCAAGTGAGTTGTTTACTCGAGTGAGCTTGAGCTCAGAGCTGAGGCTTGACCTCAAGGTGAGCTATTCCCAGCTGAGCTCCTAGGTAGAGCTACTTAGTGAGCTCAAGTTAGCTTGAAATGAGTAAGCATCAAGATGATCTAAGGTGAGCTTTGCGTGAGTGAGCTCAGGTGGTGGCGAGTGAGCTACCGCTGAGTCGAGCTCAAGGTGAGCATGGCAAGGTGAGCTTTAGGTGGCTACGAAGCAGATCTGGTGAGCTCAAGTGAGTTCAAGCGTGAGCTCCCAGTCTAGCAGTGAGCTTAAGTGAGCTATAGGCGAGCTCAAGGTGAGTTAGTAAGGTGAGTTTTGGTGAGCTCCAAGTGAGCTCCCAAGTGAGCTATTTGTGAGCTGAGGTGAGTTTCTCAGGGTAAGAATGAGTCTAGGTGAGCTACTTGGTCAGAGCTACTTGTGAGCTCAAGAATTGCAAGCTAAGCTCCCAGAAGCGAGTGAGCTACTTAGGTGAGCTCAAGAAGAGCTACTTGTCGGCTAGCTCAAGGTAAGTGAGCTCAAGGCAGTGACTCATGAGGTGAGCTCAAGGAGAGTTGGCTCAAAGGTGAGATCTCAAGAGTGATCTCCTGAAGGTGAGCTAGAAAGGTGAGCTTATAGGTGAGCTACCAGGTGAGCTACTCAGTGAGCTATCAAGTAGCTCAGTTATGAGCTCTTGATGGTAAGGTCAAGCTACTTGATGTGATCCTTAGGTGAGCTCAAGGTAGAGCTAGCAAACTTGGTAGAGTGAGCTGATGAAAAGCTTGGCTAGGTGAGCTTCAGGTGAGCTCCCAGTGAGTTTCTTGAGTGAGCTCGCGGGTGAGTCCTGAGGTGAGGCTACAAGGTGAGCTCAACTGGTGAGCTCAATTGGTGAGCTCTCGGTGAGCTCGGTGAGCTCAAGTTGAGTGAGATCCCAAGTGAGCTGCTTTCGGTGAGCTACCTATGAGTGAACTCCCAGAGTGAGGCTAGAGTGAGCTCCTCAGGTGAGCTTAGGTGAGCTCCTCTTGAGCTAGAAGCTGAATGAGCTTGGTGACAAGTGATGAGGTCTCATGGTGAGCTCTTCGGTGAGCTCTCAGAGATCAAGGGTGAGCTAATGAAAGTGAGATACGTCAAGCTCCTGAGCGAGCTCAAGGTAGCTAGCTCTAGGTGAGCTCAAGGTAAGATCAACAAGTGAGCAGAGACTGAGTGAAGTTCCCAGGTGAGCTGCTTAGAGTGAGCTCTTAGGTGAGCTTTGATAAGTGAGCTCTATAGTGAGCTCTAAGGAGCTGCCACTAGGTGATGTCAGTGAGCTCTAAGGTGAGCTCCATAGGTGAGAAACTCACCAAGTCAAGATACTCGTGAGAGCTCACAGGTGAGCTCACCAGCTCATGTGAGCTCTTCAGAAGCTCAGAGTGAGCTCAAGGTGAGTTACTAGGTGAGCTCCTGCAAGTGAGTCAAGGCTAGAGTGGCTCTCAAGTCAAGCTTGGTGAAGTGAGCCCAGTGAGACCAAGGTGAGCTGGTGAGTGAAGCTTTTAGGTGAGCTAGCGGTGAGCTCCGGGTCGAGGTGAGTTACTTAAGAGCTCCTCGAGTGAGCTCAGGTGAGCTACTTAGGTGAGCTCCCTCAAGTGAGCTCCTCAGGTGAGCTCAAGTCAGCTGATGAAGCTCAATGAATGAGCTGACAAGCTCTTGGGTAAGCTACTTGAGTGAGCTCAGAGTGAGCTACTTGTAGGTGAGCTCTCAGGTGAGTCGACATAGGTGAGAGCTACTGAGGTGAGCTCAAATTAGGTGAGCTACTTGATGAAAGCCTCAAGGAGCTGCAGGTGAGCTCAACTCGTCGAGCTAGTAAAGGTGAGCTCCTGTGGAAGCTGATGACTAAGGTGAGCTCAAGGTGAGCTTACTGTGAGTGAGCTAGGTGAGCTCAAGTGAGCTCTGCAGTGATCTGCATTATGAGCTCTAAGGTGAGCTACTTGGATGAGCTCAGTCTGAGTGAGCTCAAGTTGAGCTGCTAGGAAGGTGAGCTCTTGAGGTGAGCTCAAGGTGAGCTAAGGAGTGAGTGAGCTCAGTGAGTTTCCAGGAGCTACTTCAGGTGAGCTCTGGTGAGCTCCTAGGTGCTTCTAAGGAGGTGAGCTCTGGGTGAGCTCACAGTCAAGCTACTTCGAAGTGAGCTTGAGAAGAGCTCCAGAGAAGGTGAGGCGGTGAGCTTAGTGAGATCCTGTCCCATGAGAGTGAGCTCAAGGTGAGCTCTGAGCAAGAGTTGCTACGAGCTATGAGCTCAAGTAAGTTCCAGTGAGATCCTAGGTTGCTCGAGTGTAACTCTGGCCGAGGTGAGATTAGCTAGGTAAGTGAGCAGGTGAAGCTTACAGTGAGCTAGATGAGCTTATCGGTGAGCTCAGGTGAGCTTAGCGACTGAGATGACATCAGGTGAGCTGGCAAGCTCAATGGTCAAGGTGAGCAAGAGTCCTCGAGTGAGCTTCTAGGTGAGCTCCATGAGCATCTGGTGAGCTACTTCAGGTGAGCTTCTCGAAGAAGCTCTAGGTGAAGCTAAGGAGGTGATGAGCTCAAGAAATGAGCTCTTGGTGAGCTCATTTGGTGAGGTGAGTTGGTCAGTGAGCTCCCAGTGAGCTCCTTAGGTGAGCTTAGAGGTGAGCTACCCATGGCTCCTCTGGTGAGCTCTAGAGTGAGACCTTTAGTGAGCTACTTCGCAAGCTCAAAGGTGAGCTACCAGGTGACTCCTTAGTGAGAGCTGAGCTTGATGCAAGCTCCTAAGAGTGAGCTCAATGTAGGTGAGTGAGGCTGAAGGTGAGCTCTAGGTGAGCTTCAAGGTGAGCTAGTAGGTGAGCTCAATGTGAGTTCTCAAGTGAGCTCCTGTCAAGTGAGCTCTCGAGCTCATAGGTGAGTGCTGGCAAGGTGAGCTTGGAGTGAGCAAGGTGAGATCTCGAGGAAGAGTAAGCTCGAAAGTAGAGTGAGCTCTTATCTGTAGTGAGCTCTCTGTGAGTGAGGCAAGCTTCAGTGAGCTCCTGATGAGGTGAGCTCCTAGGCATCAAGCTACCAGTGAGCTCCTAGTGATTTGGCCTACAAAGTGAGCTTCAAGGTGAGCTCACTTAGGTGAGCTCCCAGTGAGCTCACGAGGTGAGCTCTTGGGCAGAGTGAGCTCAAGAGTGAGTTGAGCGATATTGAGTAGGTGAGCTGTTCCTCTAGTGAGATGTCAAGTAGGCTTTTGGTGGAGCTGTTTCAAGTGAGCTCACCTTCAAGGCTGATTCTTGAGCTCAGATCCGAAGTTTGGTGAGAGTATAGCTCTAGTTACAAGAGCTCCCAGGTGAGCTCAACTTGAGTGAGCTCCAGGTGAGATCTGGTGAACTAGAGTGAGCTTGAGTGAGCTACTCAGGAAAGTGAGCTCAAGAAACTCCAGTCGAGCTACTTAGGTGAGCTCACAGGTGAGCTCAAGTCAAGGTGAGGCTTTGATGAAAGCTCCCGGGTGAGGCTCCCTGAGCTCAGCTCAAAGTTTGATGCTTCTAGTAAGGCTCTGATGAGCTCTGAAGTGATTGGGTGAGCTGTTAGTGAGTTTGAGTGAGCTCTAGGTGAGCTCAAGTGAGCTCTCGAAATGAGCTCTAGGTGAGCTCTGAGGTGAGCTCTTAATTACTTGGTGAGCTGAGTAGGAGAGCGAATCCCATGTGAGCTCAAATTGAGCTTAAGGTGAGCTTAGTGAGGTGAGCTGAAGGTGAGCTCTGGTAATGCTGTAGCTCAAGGTGAGTGCGAGGTGAGCTCTCGGGAGTGAGCTAGTCAAGGTGAGCTTCAAGGTGATTCTCAAGGTGAGTTCTGGTGAGTCCATCTGAAGCTGATGGTGAGCTCTGAGAAGACTCAAGGTGAGCTAGCTGAGTGAGCTGTTGGTGAGCTCTTAGGTGAGCTCATTGGAAATGACTGGTAGAGCTCTTAGGTGAGCTCCTGGTACAAGCACAGATGAGCTGCTTAAGGTGAGTCTCAAGTGAGCTCAAGGTGAGAGCTGAAGCTCAAGGTGAGTCGAAAGTGAGGCTCTAAGTGAGCTACTTAGGTGAGCTACTCAAGTGAGCTCCTAATGTGAGCTCTCGATGAGCTACTTGTGAGCTCACAGGTGAGCTTTGGTGAGCTGTTAGTCAAGCTCAAGTGAGATCTTAGCATTGGTGAGCTCCACAGTGAGGTGAGCTCAAGGTGAGCTCTTAGGTGAAGCTCTCAGGTGAGCTACGAGAGTGAGCTCTGAGTGAGCTCTGAGTGAGCTCAATCGGTGTGAGCCAGTGAGTTGGCTCAAGTGAGCCTCGAGTGAGCTACTGGTGAGCTGGGTGAGCTCCCAGGAAAAGTCTCCCAATCTCTACCGGTGAGTGAGCTACTAGTCAAGTGAGCTCATGTGATGAGTTTTTAGGTGAGTCAGTGAGCTCAAGGTGAGCTCAAGTAGGTGAGCGGTGAAGCTCCTAGGTGAGATCCTTCGTGCAAGTGGTAAGGTTACTCGAGTGAAAGCTCCCAAGGTGAGTTTTTGAGCTACAGTGATTGAGTGAGCTGAGATAAAGGTGAGCTCGAGGTAAAGTTTCTCAAGGCTCAGTGAGCTCCTAGTCGAGTGAGCTACTCTAAGTGAGCTATAGTGAGTTTAGCTCAGGTGAGGTGGTGAGCTTGGTGAAGCTCGAGCTTAAGCTAGATCTGAAGTGACCTACTCAAGATAAGCTTAGTCGAGAGCTTTGAGGTGAGCTTGCATCGAGGTAAAGTGAGCTCTAGGTGAGCTCCGTCAAGGTAGCTTTTGTAAGCTTGGTGAGCTCGGCAAAGAGCTCCTCGGTGAGCTACATAGTGAGCTCAAGTGACTCAAGTGAGCTCTAGCAAGTGAGCTACAAGGTGAGTTCAAGTGAGCTCTCAGGTGAGCTCTTAGTGAGAGCTCAGTGCAGGTGAGCTCGAGTGAGCTCTTGGTGAGCTGCAAGTGAGCTCGAGGTGAGCTCCCTTAGCTCTAGGCTCCAAGGTAAGAGCTCAAGAGTGAGCTAGCGAGGTGAGTTGAGTGCAGTGAGCTCCATGTGAAAGTTGGCAAGGTGAGCTATCAAGGTGAGCTCCCATGTGAGTTTTGAGCTAATGGTGAGCTAATCTGGATGAGCTCTAGGTGAGCTCAAGTGAGCTGCTCTTAGAGTGAGCTCAAGGTGAGCTATTACAAGGTGAGTTACACGGTGAGCTCTTAGGTGAGTTTAGGTAAGTGAGCTCAAGTGAAAACTCAAGTGAGCTCAAGGTGAGTTGACAGGATGAGTTGCTCAAGCTCAGGTGAGTGAGCTCCCAAGGTGAGCTCGAGATTGGTGAGCTCCAGGAGTGTCTCAAGTGAGCTTTTCATAAAAGCTCAGAGTGAGCTAGTGAGCGACTCTCTGAGAATGAGTGAGTAAGCTCAAGGTGAGCTCTAGGTGAGCAACTCTGGTGAGTTCCCAAGGTGAGCTGGCAAGTGAGCTCCCATGGTGAGCTTATCGAGTGAGCTCAGGTAAGCTCAAGGTGAAGTGAGCTCAAGGTGAGACTCCAATAGCTCAAGAGTGAGTTACTCGGTGAAAGCTCTAGGTGAGCTACTAGGTGAGCTCAGCTAAGCTGACTCAAGTGAGCTCCCAAAGCTCTAGTAGCTGAGCCTAGGTGAGCTCCCAGGTGAGCTCCACTGGAAGTGAGCTCAGGTGAGCTGAGTGAGTCAACTCTGCAGTGAGCTACCCAGTGACACTGAGCTCAGGAGGTGAGTTGAGCTCCCAGTGAGCTCCTTAGGTGAGCTCAAGGTGAGCTATTAAATCTTGTGAGCTTAGGTGAGCTCCATGAGAAGCTTGAGCTAGTTGGTGAGCTAAGCTCCCAGTGAGTGAGTTTTAGGTGAGCTACGTGAGCTCACTGAGGTGAGCTCAAGTGAAGCTACTAGGTGAGCTCCAAGGTGAGCTCGAAGGTGAGTTTTGGTGAGCTCCGAGTGAGCTCGTGAGATGAGGTAGCTCCCAGTGAAGCTACTTAGGTGAGCTACTCGGTGAGAGCTAGGTGAGCTAGTAAGGCCAGGTCAAGCTTGTCTTGAAAGCGAGCTCTTAGTAGTGAGCTCCAATTGGTGAGCTACTAGGTAAGCTATAGAGAGGTGAGCTCTGAGTGAGATCTTCAAGGTAAGCTCAGTGAGTGAGGCTCTCCAGTGAGTTTGACTGCAAGCTCAAGTGAGCTTCAAGGTGAGTTACTCGGTGAGCTTACTAGTGAGTTTCTCCTTACAGCTCTTAGGATGAGCTAGGCTCGGTGAGCTACCCAGGTGAGCTACAAGGTGAGCTCTGAGCCGAGTGAGTCAAGCTAAGAGTGAGCTACTAGAGTGAGCTCTTGGTGAGCTGCTAGGTGAGCTCATAGGTGAGCTCCAGAGTGAGCTCAAGGTGAGAGCTTACTTGGTAGTGAGTGATACCCGTAGGTGCAAGCTACTCAGTGATCTAGGTGAGCTCTCGAGTGAGCTCCGGTTAAGAGTGAGCTTCCTGATGAAACTCAAGGTGCAGAGCTTTAAAGTGAGCTCTGAGGTGAGCTCTAGCTCAGAGTGAAAGCACAGAGTAGTGAGTTCATGGTGAGCTCCAAAGAGTGAGCTCAAGGTGAGCTCAGGTGAGTTAGCAAGTGAGCTCCCAGTGAGCTCCCAAGGTGAGCTTTTCGAGTGAGTTTCTTGGAGAAGAGCTCCTAGGTGAGCTCAGGTGAGCTTTGGTGAAGCTCAAAGGTGAGCTCCCAAGAGCGAGCTGCTGGTGAGCTCCTAGAGTGATTTTGAGCTCAAGGTGAGCTACAGGTAAGGTGAGCTCTAGGTGAGCTGCCTCACCCATGCGAGCTCCTAGCTAGCTGTGGTGGCTCTCGTGGTGAGCTCAAAGTGAGCTTTTTGACAAGGTAAGCTGTTAGGTGAGCTACAGAGTGAGCTAACTTGTGACTCCAAAGGAATTGACTCGGTGAGCTCAAGGTGAGCTACTCAAGTGAGCTCAAGTGAGCTCCAAGGTGAGCTCGAGTGAGATGGTTAGTGAAGCTCGTGAGTAGTGCTCTGAGCTCATGGTGACTCAAGGTAGTGAGCTCCCAGCAAGCTCAGGTGAGCTGGTGAGCTGATCGAGTTGAGCTACCAGGTGAGCTCCCAGGTAGCTCAAGGTCAAGTTGCAAGGTGAGCTCTAGGTGAGCTCCCAAGGTGAGCTCAGGCTTAGCTCAAGTTGAGCTACTTGAGTGAGAGCTAGTGAGCTCTTGATAGTGAGCTCTAGGTGAGCTACTAGGTGAGCTGTAGGTGAGCTCCCAAGGTAGGTGAGCTTAGCAATGAGCTCTCGATGACTCTAGGTGAGGTGAGCTCCCAAGTGAGTTTCGCCAAGGTCTCAAGGTGAGCTAAGGTGAAGTGAGCAAGGTGAAGCTGAGGTGAGCTTAGGTGAGCTCGGAGTGAGCTGCATGGTGAATTCTAGGTGCTCAGGTGAGCTCAAGGTGAGCTCCCAAGGTGAGCTACCGGGTGAGCTCTAAAAATTTCCCGGTAGAAGTCTAGGTGAGCTCCCATGAGCTCTAAGGAGTAGTCACTAGTGAGCTAGCTGATGAGCTCCAAGGTGAGCTCCAGTGAGCTCTAGGTGAACTTGAGCTTTTAGGCAAGCTCCCAAGTACTCAGGTGAGCTCCCCAGTGAGCTACTCGTGGAGAGCTCCCACTTGGTGAGCTCGGGTGAAGCTCTAAGTGAGCTTCTAGGTGAGTCGGTGAGCTCTAGGTGAGCACTTTCAGGTGAGCTCAGAGGTGAGCTCTTGAGTGAGCTAGCAAGTGAGCTCTGAACTAGGAGCTCAAGTGAGCTCCTTGCAGTGAGTTGATCGGTGAGCTCGAGTGAGCTGACTAGAATGAGCTCCTAGGTGAGCTTTTAGACTAGTCAGGTGAAGCTATTGGGTGAGCTTCTCGGTGAGCTCAGTACTGGAAAGCTCCCACGTGAGCCACTTGAAGTGAACTCTCGGTGAGCTACCAAGATACTCAAGGTGAGTTTCAAGTGAGCCAAGCTCCTTGAAGTAACTCTGGTGAGCTCCCAGGTGAGCTTTGAGTGAGCAAGGTTAGTGAAGAGAGGTGAGCTCCCAGGTGAGTGAGCTCTAGGTGAAGCTATCTGAAGTGAGCTCATGTGAGTTTTTAGTGAGTGAGTTGCTCTACAAGCTCAAGGTGAGCAACTCAAGAGTGAGCTTCGGTAGTGAGCTCCAGTGAGCTAGAGTGAGCTACTCAAGGTGAAGCTCTCGGTGAGCTCACAGTCAATCTTGAGTGAGCTCTACAGGTGAAGCTCAAGTGAGCTCTACTCAGATAAAGCTCTTGAGTGAGCTCAAGCTGAGCTCCAGAGTTAGTAAGGTGAGGCTTCCCTTCTCAGGTGAGCTTTAGTGACTCAGGTAGAAGACTCTAAGTGAGCTCATGTGAGCCGAGCTTCGAGGTGAGCTACTGAGCTCCCGAGGTGAGCTCAAGGTGAGATGTGGAAAGTGAGCAAGCGAGCTCAGAGTGAGTAGCGAGTGAGCTCCCAGATGAGCTTAGGTGAGTTGCTACTGAGAGTGAGCTCCCAAGTGCTCTAAGTGAGCTCTCGGAAGCTCCCTAAGTTGAGTGGCTCTGAAGTGAGCTCTTACTTGTAAGGCTACTGAGCTAGCTGTAGGTGAGCTCATCTCAGAAGTTGAGCTCCCAAGACAAAGCTCCTTAGTGAGTAGCTGAGTGAGCTCTAGGTGAGAGCTACTAGGTGAGTTCCCAGAGTGAGCTCGGTGAGAGTCTCTTCGGTAAGCTTTCGGTGAGCTTCAAGTGAGCTGAAGTCAAGCCCAAGTGAGCTGACTCAGTGAGTGAGTCACTAGATGGTGAGCTGTTAGTGAGCTCCCGAGTTGCAAAATGTTAGGTGATTTCCCGTTCAGGTTTGAAAATTCCAAGGTGAGCTACTGAGGTGAGCTCAGAGTGAGTGAGCTCAAGTGAGCCTCCTCTGAGTGAGCTCAAGAGGCTGAGTGAGCTCCAGGTGAGAGCTCAAGGTGAGCTATGAGGTGAGCTCCCAGGTGATTCTTCAGGTGAGCTACTCGAGTGAGCTACTGAAAGGTGAGCTCTAATGAAGCTCTGCAAGGTGAGCTCTTGGTGAGCTCTCTAGAAGAGCAAGCTCTAAGTGAGCTACTTGTGAGCTCTGAGTGAGCTCAAAGGTGAGCTACGAGTGAGCTTTAAGTGAGCTCAGTGAAGATTGAGTGAGGTGAATTATCAAGTGAGCTCTTTGGTGAGCTTCCAGTAGATCTCTGGTGAGTTACTCGAGGTGAGCTCCCAAGTGAGCTACTCTCAAAGGTGAGCTTATAGTAGGTGAGCTCTAGGTGAGCTAAATAAGGTGAGCTCTCAGGTGAGTGAGCTCTGGAGTGAGCTTGAGTGAGCTCAAGCGAGTTGAGCAAGGTGAGCTCACAAGGCTGAGGTGAGCTCCAGTGTGAGCTGTTGAGGTGACTCTTAGTGAGCTGCCCAAGTGAGTTCTAGGTGAGATCAAGTGAGCTCACTGGGAGCTCAAGAGAAAGCTCAAGGCGAAAGCCTCTCGGAAGTGAGCTACTAGGTGAGCTTTAGTTCAAAGCTCCCTAGTGTAAGCTGAGCTCAAGGTGAGCTTTTGAGAAGCTCCTAGTGAGCTCTCAGATGAGCTCCCGGTGAGCTACTCGGTGAGCTCCCGGGTGAGCTCAAGTGAGCTTACTCGGATGAGCTCAAGGTGAGCTCAGGTGAGCTCAGGTAAGCTCTGCATGGTGAGCTATTCAAAGGTGACTGAGCTCCATGTGAGTTTTGGGTAAGCTCTTGGTGAGCTCCTAGGTGAGCTCTCAATGAGTGAGCTCGAGTGAGCTCAAGGTGAGCTCAAGGTGAGTTTGTGAGAAGTGAGCTCATGGATAGTTAAGGAAGCTCGAGTGAGAAGTGAGCTCCAAGGTGAGCTCTGGTGAGCTATTTGGTGAGCTCTAGGTGAGCTACAAGTGACTCTGTTGAAGTGAAGCTCTAGCAAGTGAAGTAAGTCAAGTGACTCAGAAGTGAGCTCCCAGCAAGCTCCGAGCCTAGGTGAGTTCTCAAGGTGAACTTGTAGAGTGAGCTCCCATGGTGAGCTCCAGGTGAGCTACTTGTTGAGCTACTTGGTGAGCTCCAACTCGAGTGAGCTCTGGTGAGCTCCAGGTAGAGACTCCCAGGTCTCAAGGTGAGCTCTTTCAATGAGCTACTAAGGTGAGATCAAATCATTAAGTGAGCTCATGGTGAGCTCATAGAGTGAGCTCCCTGAGCTATTTGAGTGAGCTCATGAGTGAGCTAGTAAAGGTAGTGAATGAGCTCAAGGTGAGTTAGTGAAGCGAGCAAGCTCGAGAGATCTCTAGGTGAGCTGAGTGAGCTTCAAGTGAGAGCTACTTAGTGAGCTCAAGTAAGTGAGCTCAGTGAGTTTCGAGAGCTATCTTAGTAGAGCTATTAGAGTGAAGCTCCCAAGGTGAGCTATTCTTAGTGAGCTCCCAGGTGAGCTACTTGGCAAGCTCTAAGTGAGCTCACAGGAATTTACTCCCAGTGATCTCTAAGGTAGTGCCTATTCAAAGCTTGAGCTGCCCAGTGAGCTTGTGAGCTGTTAGGTGAGCTCCCAAGTGAGCTACTTAGTGAAGCTCAAGTGAGCTCTCGGGTAGGCTACCAGGTGAGCTCCCGGTAGAGCTACTAAGTGAGCTCAAGGTGAAGTTGGCTCAAGGTGAGCTGATCGAAAGGTGCTCTTGAGAAAGATTAGGACTGAGCTCAAGAGTGAGTGCAGATCGGAAGTGAGCTCCAAGGTGATTACTTGGTGAGCTCGCTGAGCTCCGCAGGTGAGCTCGATGAGTAGGTGAGCTCAAGAAAGGCTCATAGGTGAGCTCCAAATGAGCTCAAGTGAGCTCAAGTGAGCTCGATCAGGCTAAGGTGAGTTCCTAAGTGAGCTCACCAAGGTGAGCTCCAAGGTGAGTCATCAAGTTGGTGAGCTAAGTAGAGCTCCTAGTGAAAGCTCAAGGTGAGTGAGCTGCCTGGCTCGGGAGAAGAGCTGGTGAAGCTGAGCTCAAGCTGAACGATTTCATTTGAGCTCTAGAGTGAAGCTCCCAACTTAGAGGCTCCAAAAAGCTCTAAGAGGTGAGCTCACTCCCTGTGAGCTCAGTGAGCTACTTGTGTGAGCTTGAAGGAAATCCTGCACAAGGTGAGCTTGAAAGCTCGAGCAGGTGAGCTCAAAGTAGGCCAGTAAAGAGTTACTAGGTGAGCTCCGGTGAGCTAAGGTGAAGTGATTGCTGTGAGCTCCCAGTGAGCTACTTGGCTCCTAGGTGAGCTACTTGGTGAGCTCCCAGGTGAGCTCCAAGTGAGACTTAAGGTGAAGCTCCTGCAGGTGAGCTCAGTACTAGAGCTACTTAGTGAGCTCCCCAAGTGAGCTCAAGTGAGAGCTCTTGAGTGAGCAAGGTGAGCTCTCAGGTGGTCAAAGTAAGTGAGTTGTAGGTGAGCTCCTTACTGTGAGCTTAGTGAGCTCGATGAACTCTAGGTGGTGAGCTCAAGCTTGAGCTAGAATCGAAGCCAAACTCCCTAGGTGAGCTCCCATGAGTGAAGCTCAGAGGTGAAGCCTCAAAGTGAGCTCCAGGTGAGCTCTAGGTGAGCTCATTGTCGAGCTGGTAAGTTTCTGGTAAGACTCCTCAAGGTGAGGCTTTGAGCAAGGTGAGCTCCAGGTGAGTCCCAAGTGAGCTACGCAAGTGAGCTATTAGGTGAGCTCTAAGTGAGTATTGAGCAAGCTCTTAAGTAGGTAAGCTACTAAGTGAACTACAAGGTGAGTGTTGGTGATGAGCTCCTCGAGTGAAAATACCGTAATGAGCTCAAGGTGAGCTTAAGAGGTGAGATCTCGGTCGATGAGCTCTCCAAGGTGAAGCTGAGTGGCAAGGTGAGCTGATAGTGTGAGCTCCCATGAGTTTGGCAAGCTAGGCTTCAAAAGGTGAGCTCCAGTGAAGTTTTTGGTGATCTACATTTGAGCTCTGGTGAGCTCGAAATGAGCTACTCGGTGAGCTCACTGATCTCAACGAGTGAGCTCTAGGTGAGCCTTCAAGGTGAGCTATCTAGTGAGCTCAGAGTTTTTAGGAAAGCTCAAGGTGAGCTACTCGGTGAGCTCTTGGTGAGCTATCTGGTGAAGCTCTGGCAAGTGAGCTCATGGCTTGGCTCACCAGTGTGATTGAAAAGCTCAAGGTGAATAAGGTGAACTTGTTAGAGTGAGCTGGCTGTGAGTTAGTGTTAAGCTACTTGGCAAGCTAGCTTGAATGAGCTCCAAGGGTGAATACTCAAGATGAGCTCAAGGTAGGTTGAGCTCCAAGTGAATCCTGCCCAAGGTAGTAACTCAAGGTGAGTGATGAGGTGAGCTACCATGTCAAGCTCAAGTGAAAGATGCTCAGGTGAGCTCAAGTGAGCTTTACAGTGAGCTAGCTCAAGAAAGCTGGAGTTTTGGGTGAGCTAATCTCCGAGCTCTGGAAACTTCAGAGTGCTTACTTTAGTGAGCTTGGTGAGATGTTAGGCCAAGCTCCTTGAGCTCCAAGGTGAGCTCCTTGATAGTGAGCTCAAGGTGAGCTCTGAGTGAGCTCAAGGTGAGCTTAAGTGAGCTTGGTGAGCTCTCCGGTGATTGAGGAGTGAAGCTCAAGGTGAGCTCAGGTGCAATCTCTTAGGTGAGTCTCTTACATGAGCTCACAGGTGAGCTTGAGTGAGCTTGAGTGAGTGAAGCTCAAGAGTGAGATTAGTAAACAAGTGAGCTATTGTGAGCTCCAGTGAGCTCAGGTGAGCTAGGAGCTCAGAAGCTCCTAGTGAGCTCTTTAAGGCTGATTCAGGTGAGTTGTCTGGTGAGCTCTCAAGGTGAGCTCCAGTGAGCTACTTGGAGAGCTCTAAGGTGAGCTCCTTAAGTGAGCTACTAAGTGAGCTCAATAAGTGAGCTCTTAGGAGAGCTACTTGGTGAAGCTCACAAGGTGAAGCTAGTCGGTAAGCTATAGGTGAGCTATGGTGAGCGTCCAGGTGAGGCTTGAGTAGAGAAGCTTGATGACTCAAGCTTCTGGTGAGAACTCTGAGGTGAGCTGAGCTGCAAGAATGAGCTTGAGTGAGCTAAAGGTGAGCTCCTCGAGCAAGTCAAGGTGAGCTAAGGTGAGCTCGAGTGAGCTCCAGGTGAGGTTCAATCACGGAGTGAGATCCATAGGTGAGCTCTTGGTGAATCTCGCAAGGTCCCAAGCTCAAGGTGAGTTCGGGAAGCTCTTGAGTGACTTCAAGTGTCAAACTCCCGGAAGGTATGGTGGTGAGTTTTTAGTGAGCTCAAGTGAGCTTGACCAGGTGAGCTCAAGTGAGCTCAACTCAAGTGAGCTCAAGTGAGCTCCTGAGTGAGCTAGGTGAGCTAGCAAGTGAGCTACTGTGAAGCAAGCTCTAGGTGAGCTCTCTAATAGTGAGTGAGAGCTTGTTTCTCTAAAGGTGAGAGCTCCTACATGTGAGCTGAGGTGAGCTCCTAGCTCAAAGCTGAGTTGGCAAAGTGAGCTCAAGGTGAAAGGCTCAGGCAAGCTCCCAAGTGAAGTTGGTGAGTGAGCTGTCAGAGTGAGCTCGAAGGTGAGTTTAGATGAGCTACTAAGGTGAGCTACAAAATGAGATGCTAAAGGTGAAGCTAATAGGTGATCTCCCTAGCATGTTTTGGGTGAGCTGAGTGAGCCAAGTGTAAGCTCTAAGTGAGCAAGGTGAGCTCCTTGGGTGAGTTTGAGCTCAAGTGAGCTATCTTGTAACCTCAAGTGAGCTCCGCGATGAGCTCTCAAGTGGAGCTTCTGGTGAGCTCCCTGGTGAGCTGAAAGTGATCGAGGTGAAATCTAGATGAGGTGAGCTGCGGCTAGAAAAGCTCCAGGTGAGATTGCTCAAGGTGAGCTCTAAGGTGGCAACAAGATCCAAGGTGGCTCTCGGTGAGCTCCCAAGTAGGTGAACTCCTACGTCAAAGCTCCATGAGCTTGTCACTTGGTGAGCTACTCTGTGTGAGCTCCCATGTGAGTTAGCTTAAGTGAGCACTAAAGTGAGCTCTGAGTGATTGAGCAGGTGAGCTCCTAACATGAAGCTCTTGAAGTGAGCTCAAGTTAGGTGAGCTAAAACCCCATGGCTCAAGCTTGACTCAAGGTGAGCTCTCAAGTGAGCTGACCTCAAGGTGAGTTTGCTTCAGGGTGAGTAAACTTGAAGTGAGCTTACTAGAGTGAGCTCAACAGTGAGTGAAGCTCTTGGTGAGCTCACTTGAGTGAGCTCTTAGGTGAGCTCATGAGCTCAAGTGAGCTACTCTAGTGAGATACTTTAGAGTGAGCTCGAGGTCACTATGGTAAGCTACAAGGTGAGCTCAAAGGTGAGTTTCACAGTTGATGAGCTCAAGTGAGGTCCCAGTGAGTGAGCTCAAGAGCTCAGAATCAAAAGCTACGAGACTGAGCTCAAAGGTGATTTACAAGTAGGATGCTCAGCTCCTTGTGAGCTCCAAGGTGAGCTACTTAGAGTGAGCTCCGAGCGAGGTGAGCTCCTAGAAAGCTCAATGGCGAGTGAGCTCCAGTGAGCTCAATGGTGAGCTTGAAGTGAGCTAGCCAAGCTCAGTGAGCTCACAGTGAAGCTCCAGGGTGAGCTCAAAGGTGAGCTGGATTATTTAGGTGTGAAATCTGCTTGTAAGGTGAGCTTCCTCAGTGTGAGCTCCTAGGTGAATACTTTGCTAAAGCTCCCAGTGAGCAACTCTGAGTAAGCTCGAGGTTCAGCCGAAGTGAGCTCAAGTGAGCAAGCTCAAGTGAAATTCATCAAGAAGTAGAGCTACCAGTGAGCTCAAGGTGAGCTCAAAGGTGAGCTCAAGGCAAGCTCAGTAGGTGAGCTCAAGGTGAGCTCAACTTGAAGGTATGAGCAAGCTCTGAGTATTTCTCGGTGAAGCTCAAGTGAGCTCTCAAGGTGAGCTCCTCGAGTGAGCTATTAGTGAGCTCCCAGAGTGAAGGTGAGCTCATGAGCTCGAGGTGAGCTAGCTCAAAGGTGAGTTGATCAGGTGAGCTCAAAGAAAGCTCAAGGTGAGCTACTCGGTGAAGCTCAAGTGATTTACTTGAGTGAGCTCTCAAGGTGAGAGTTGCTCAAGGTGGAGCTCTAGGTGAGCTAAGGTGAGCTCAAGGTGAGCTATGAGCTACAAGGTGAGCTCTCAAGTGAGCTTAAGTCACTGAGTGAAGAGCCTGAGCTCAAGTGAGGTAGTAGGTGAGCTCCCATTTAGTGAGCTTAGAGTGAGCTCCGTGAGGTGAGCTGAGATTGGTGAAACTTGAGTGAGCTCAAGGTGAGCTACTTAGGTGAGCTACTAGGTGAAAGCTCAGGGTGAGCTCAGAGTGAGCTCCATGTAAGCTCAAGTTTCTAGGTGAGCTCCTATGTGAGCTCAGTGAGGTGAGCTAGCTGAGTGAGCTCAACAGTGAAAGCTCAACTACTAGGTGAGCTCCTGGGATTGAGTTCTTAGGTGAGCTCAAGGTGTTGAAGCTCAGCTCTTGGTGAGCTCCTATTCGGTGAGCTAAGTCAACAAGCTTAAGAGTGCTCTTCTCTAGAGTGAGCTATGGTGAGCTACTCGATGAGCTAAGAGGTGAGTTACTTAGGTGAGCTCAAGGTGAGATGCAAGTGAGCTCCTCAAGGTGAGTTGGCAAGGAAAGCTTCAGTGAGCTCCCAGGTGAAGCTCAAGTAGGTGAGCTTTCACGGTGACTCCCATGTGAGTTTAAGACTCCCAAAGCTGATGAGGCTACTAGAGTGAGCTACTTAAGCTTGAGCTCATTCTAGGTGAGCTTCTCAAGGTAGAGCTCAATGGTAAGCTACTGAGGTAGATGCTAAGGTGAGCTCCCAGTGAGCTTTTAGTGCAAGCTCAGTGAGAAGTCAAGCTAGCTCGAGGAACCTACTTGGTGAGCTACTGTTAACCCTCGTGAGCTCCCAGCGAAGCTCTTAGGTGAGCTCTCCGGTGAGCTAGTTAGGTGAGCTCAAAGGTGAGCTTATTAGTAATCTCTAGGGTGAGCACATGCTACTTAGTGAGCTACCAGGATGAGCTCAAGGTGAGTTAGTAATATGAAGGAGTAAGTTATCATTGGTGAGCTCTTAGGTGAGTTTGAGCAAGGTGAGTTGCTCAAGAAGCGGCTCTCATGTGAGAGGTGAGCTCAACTTGAAAGGTGACCTGTCGGTGAGCTGCGTCACAGAAGAGCTCCCATGTGAGCTACTTGTGCAAGCTATTTGGTGAGCTCCTGACAGGTGAGCTCTAGGTGAGCTCCCTGTAAGCTCTGAGGTGAGCTCCCAAGGTGTTTACTCGAGTGAGATCCCAGAGTGAGCTCTGAGCTCAAGTGAGTGGTGAATCTCTCTTAGTGAGCTCCAAGTGAGGTTACTCGAGTAATTAGGTGATATCCTAGTGAGCTCCCAGCAAGTGAGTTCAAAGCTGATCGGTAAGCTCCATTAGAAACTCAGAAGTGAGCTACTTAGATGAGCTCAAGGAGTCCCAGTGAGTAAGGTGAGGCTCCTAAGTGAGCTCAAGTGAGTGAGTGGCTACTCGAAAGCTCCCATGTGATTTTTCAAGGTGAGCTACAAGATGAGCTTAGAGGTGAGCTACATCGATTGAAAATGAGCTTCTAAGTGAGCTACTTAGAAGTTGAGCTCGAGTGAAGCTTTGGCAGGTGAGATCAAGTCTGAGTGTGAGCTACAAGCTGAAAGCTCCCAAGTAAGAGAGTTCCTCGGTGAGCTACTAGGTGAGCTCCCTGATTATTCAGAGTGAGCTCTAAAGTGAGCTCAGGTACATGAGCTACCAGTGAGTTACTAAGTGAGCTCCCAGGTGAGCTACAGAATGAGCTCTTAAGTGAGGATTTGGCAGAAAGCTCAAGGTGATTTCTAAGGTGAGCTAGCTTAAGTCAATTAAGCTCAAGATGAGCTACTTTGGGTGAGCTCGAGAGTGAGCTTGGGGGTGAGCTCAAGTGAAAGCGGTGAGCTCAAGTGAGTTTTAGGTGAGCTCCTGTATGTGAGAGCTCAACTCCAGGTGAGCTCTTGAAGTGAAGCTCTCGGAGGGTGAGCTACGCATGAGTGAGCTTCAAGGTGAGCTGGCAAGGTAAGCTCCCAAGTGAGCTCAAGGTGAGTTAGCAAGGCTAGTGAGTGCTCCGAGGTGAGTTCCCATGTGAGTTCCTGGTGAGCTATCAGTGAGCTCCCAGAAAAGCTTTTGCCTAGTGAGCTCCTCAGTGAGCTCTAGTGAGCTTAAGTCAAGCTACTTGGTGAGCTCTTGGTGGGCTCAAGAGTGAGCCTACTCACAGGTGATCTTTTAGGTGAGCTCCCAGTGAGATTGAAGTCAAGTTGTGAGCTCAAGCTCGGGAGAACTCGAGTGAGCTACTGGTGAGCTACTTCACCAAGTGCTCCTAGCAGAGCTCCTTGTGGTGATCTGCTCGGTGAGCTCAAGGTGAGCTCAAAGGTGAGCTTGTAGGTGAGTGTAGCTAGATGAGATCTTAAGGTGAGTTAGCCAGAAAAGTGAGCTTGGAGAAACCAAGCTCAAGGAAGTTAGCAAGTGAGCTCAAGTGATAGGCAATGAGCTTCAAGGTGAGCTCCAAGGTGAAGCTCGAGGTGAGTTACTCAAGACTAATAGTGAGCTCAAGTGAGCTCAACTGAGCTGAGTTGACTAGCTCGGTAAGCTCCAGTGAGTGAGCTCTTAGGTGAGCTAATTTAGTGAGCTACTTGAAGTGAGCTTCTAGTGAGCTTCAAGTGATGTTGTAGTGATATACTCAGTGAGAATCCCTTGGTGAGCTACAAGTAGGAAGCTATTAGGTGAGCTCTAGTGAGAGGTAGCTTCAAGTGAGCTTTAGATGAGCTCAAGGTGAGCTCCAAGGTGAGCTCAAGGTGAGTTGGCAGGTGAGTTCTTGAGTGAAGCTGAGGTGAAGCTCCAAGGTGAGCTGAAGGTGACTCCTTGGTGAATAAAAGCTCCCGAGGTGAGCCATAGGTGAGCTATTTACGAGTGAGCTACCTAGTCAAGCTGATAGGTGAGGCTCAACCAAGGTGAGTTTTAAACTGAGTTCTGTGAGCTACTCGGGTGAGCTAAAGTATTACAAGCTCAAGTGAGCTCTGGTGAGCTTCTAGGTGAGCTCAAGGTCGAGGTGAGCTAGGGAGCTCCCAGGTGAAGCTAGAAGTTTCAAGTGAGCTCCCAAGTGAGGTGAGCTTTTGGAAGTGAGCTCTGCTGAGCTGCTCAGTGAGCTATCGAGAAGAGCTCAGGTGAGTTTGAAAATCAAGCTGATGTGAAGAGGCTAGAGAATGAGCTCAAGTGAGCTTACAAGGTGAGCTCGGAGGTGAGCTCAAGGTGAGTTGAAGGTGAGCTCAAGGTGAGTTGGCAGGTGAGTGAGCTCAAGGTGAAGCTCAAGGTCGAGATGACTCGAGTGAGCTCACTAGTGAGTTCCTAGGTGATTCTCAAGGCTTGGTGAGACTCGGTGGGTGAGCTCCTCAAGTGAGCAGATCAGTGAGCTCAAGCTACCTGAGATGAGCAAAGGTGAGTTACTAGGTGTGCGAGCTCCCAATGAGCTACTGGGTGAGTTGTCTCGGTGAGCTCCTCAAGGTGAGCTCTAGACTCGACAAGAACCTAGAGTGAGCTCCCATAGTGAGCTCTTAGGGTGAGAGTGGCTGTGAGCCCTCTAGGCTGCAAGTGAGCTCCTAAACTCCTAGTGTGAGCTCAAGTGAGCTACTTAGGTGAGCTCGAAAGTGAGCTATTTAAGGTGAGCTCCCGAGGTGAGTCTATTAGTGAGCTCCCAAGTGAGCTATTTGGTGAGCTTCTGGTGAGATACTTGGGTGAGGCTCACATGTGAGCTCTAGGTGAGCCTGATGTTGGCTACTCGGGAAGTGAGCTCGAGGGCTCGAAGCTCTGGTGAGCTCGGGTAAGTAGGTGAGCTTCTAGGTGAGTTTAGCAAGCTCAAGTTGAACTCGCACAAGTGAGCTGAACCTAGGTGAGCTCCAGGTGCAAGCTCCTCAAGGTGAATTACTCGAGTGAGCTCTGAGAAAACCTCAAGGTGAGTTTATAAGTGAGCTCCCGTAGAAGACCTTAGTGGGTGAGCTACTTTGGTGAGCTATTCGTGAGAGCTCAACTGGTGATTGGTGAGCTCCCAGGTAGAGCTCCAAGTGAGCTATTACCAGTGAGCTACAAGGTGCGAAGCTCCCTTGAGCTAGCTAAGTGGCAAGCTCTTGGTGAGCTCCGAAAAGTGAGCTACTTCAGTGAGCTACAAGAGTGAGCTCGGTGGTGAGCTGCGGTCAAGCTCACTTGGTGAGCTACTTGGTGAGCAAGTTGCAATCGGAAAGCTACTTAGGGAGCAAACTATGATCGATTAGCTCGGAAGTGAGCTTCAAGAAGTGAGCTCAAGGTGAGTTGGCAAGGTGAGCTCCTCGAGTGAGCTCAGCAGTTTTTAGGTGAATTGAGTGGCTTCTGGTAGTGAGTTCCCATGCGAGTTAGTCTGGGAGAGTTATCAGGTGAGTTCCTAGTCAAGTGATTTTAGGTGAGCTACTTGTGAAGCTCTCAGAGAGCTCAAGTCAAGAGCTCTTCAGGTGAGCTTCAAAGGAAGCTCATGCAAGTAGAGTATAAGGTGATCTCCCAAGGGCTACTTAGTGAGCTTTCCCGGTGGCTGGAGAGCAGCTAAGTCGAAGGCTACTTGATGAGCTCACAGTGTGAGCTGCTGTGAGCTCCCAAGGCAAGATCTCCTAGGTGAGCTAACTCGGTGAGCTCCCAAGTGAGAGCTCAAATGGAGTGGCTGAGCATGTTCACAAGAATCTCGTAGAGGTGAGCTTACTGTGAGCTACTGGATGAGCTCAGGTGAGATGAGGATTGGAAGCTCCTTGTGAGCTCAATGGAAGTGAGTTCCGAAGGTGAGCTCAAGACAAGTTGGTGAAGGTGAGTATTATCAAGATGAGCTCTCAAGACAAGTTCCCAAGTGAGTTACTAGATGAGCTCCCATGTGAGGTCAACTGAGCTGCTGGTGAGCTCCAGAAGAGCTCCCGAAGTTGAGCTACTTGGTGAGCAAGCTAGTGACAACTCGAGCCAGGCTTCTTGGTGAGCTCCTAGGTGAGCTCGAGACAAGCTAGCAGCACTGGCGACTCCCATGAGCAGGTTCAGGTGAGCTCAAGATCTCAAACTCGTGAGCTTTCTCAGCGTGAGTGAGCTGATTAGTTGTGAGCCTCTAGGTGAGCCGCTTAGGTGAGCTACCAAAGATGAGCTCAAAGGTGAGCTCTTACTTGACA
The DNA here is from genome assembly GCA_018340775.1 of Taxus wallichiana var. yunnanensis. NCBI lineage: Eukaryota > Viridiplantae > Streptophyta > Pinopsida > Cupressales > Taxaceae > Taxus > Taxus wallichiana. The sequence goes on along the minus strand of CM031235.1, from coordinate 6,134,706 downwards.
AAGGTGAGCTCCTCATAGGCGAGCTTATGAGGTGAGTTTACAAGGTGAGATCAGTGCAAGGTGAGCTCCCATGTGAAGTTGGTAAGGCGAGCTCAGTCGAGGATGAGCTCATGTGAGTTTTTGGGATAGCTACTGGTGAGCTCAAGTCAAGATGCCGGGTGAGCTCCCAGGTGAGCTCAAGGGTGAAAGCTGCTGGTGGCTATTAAGGTGAGCTCCAAGGTGATTCTCCATTGCATGAGCTCAAGTTGGTCAAAGCTACTGAGCACCTGCAAGCTCTAGTGAGCTACTTCGGTGCTGGTGAGTCAGGCGAGCTCCTAGGTAAGCTACTCAAGTGAGCTCCTAGGAGTGAGCTCAAAGGTGAGTCAGGCGACTATCCCAAAGTGATCTTATTATGTGAGCTACTAGCTTAAGCTCAAGGTGAGGTGGCTCCATAGGTTTAGTTCTGAGGTGAGCCCCAGTGAGTTCGCAGTGAGTTATAGGTGAAATTAAAATCTCTCAGTGAGTTATCAGGTCAATCCTCGAGCTGATCAAGTTGAGCTACTTGGTGAGCTATTCAGGCTGGTGAGCTCATACAGGTGAGGTTTCAGGTGAGCTCCCAAAGTGAGCTACGCAACAGTAAAGTCATAGTAGGTGAGCTACTTGATGAAATCTTGAGGTGAGCTCAGGAAACTCAAGCTTGGCTCTTGAGCTCCTGTGAAGAGCTGCCAGGTGAGCTACTTTCGGTGAATCCTAAGGTGAACGTAAGCTACCAGTGAGCTCCCAAGTGACTCTTTAAGGTAGAGGTCCCAAGAGTTAGAAATGAGCTGACTTAAGGTGAGCTGGCAAATGGTGATGCCTGTATGCAAGTGAGCTGCCAGGTGAGTTTTGGTGAGCTACTCTGGTGAGCTGGTTAGGTCAACTCAGCAAGGTGAGTTCAGACGTGAGTTAATCGATCGAGTGAGCTCTAGTCGAGATCAACTTGAGATGACTCTCAAAGTGACTGAGCTCCTTAAGTGAGCTCCTAGTGAGCTCGAGCCCAATTTTGTTTAGTGACCTTAAAGGTGAGCTTATAGGTAGTAAGCTCCCAAGTGAGCTACTTCGGGTGAGCTTCGGCGAGGCTTCCCAGTGAGGAGGATGAGTGAGCTGCTCGGTGAGCTCATAAGCTAGCTCAAGTCAAGCTACTCAATAGAGCTACCACAGTGAGCTCCTAGAGTGAGCTATTAGTGAGCTATCTAAGGTGAGCTACTTAGTTTGGTGAGATACTCAGATAGTTACAACTCTTAGGTGAGCTACCAATAAGTGATCTCAAGCTGTGAACTGCTGGCAAGGTGATTCCAAAGCGAAAGCTCAAGGTGAGCTGACAAGGTGCAAGGTAATGAGTGAGCTCCCATGTAATTTCTAGGTGAGCTACTCTCATCGTGAGCTACCGAATGAGCTGAGTTGCGAGGTGAGATCTCACACAGAGCTCACAGAAGTGAGCTCAAGGTGAAGTTGGCTCGAGTGAGCTCCTATGTGAGTGACTTCAGTGAGTCCTGCAATGAAAGTCGTTACTCAAGGTGAGCTCACAGGTGAGCTTTCGAGAAAGCTCTGGTCAAGGTGACCTCGGAGATAGAGCTTCTAAAGTGAGCTACTTTAGTGAGCTCCAATTTAAGTGGAGCCTTAGTGAGCTCCCGAGCTGAGTGCTTATCGCTCCCATGGTGAGCTCAAATATGAGATTCTAAGCTGAAACTTTGAGGTGAGCTTAAATGTGAGTCTACAAGATGAGCTCAAGGTGAGGTACGGAAAGGTGAGCTCTAAGGTGAGTTAGGAGAGTCTAGGTGAGCTGCCGTGCTACCCAGTAGTGAGTTGTCAGGTGAGTTCTGGTGAGCTCTACTCAATGAGCTCAGCATAGAGTGAGCTCTAAGTGAGCTCAAGGTAAGTTTTTTAAGTGAGCTCTGGGTAAGGTGAGTGTCTACCAAGGTGAGCTACTAAAGTGAGCTCAGTGAGTGCAAGCAAGCTTTAAGGTGGAGCTTCTCGGCAACTAGGTGAGCTCAAATCAAGCTACTTGGTGAGATCCTTGAAGTGAGCTCAGGCAAGGTGATCTGCTCAGTGAAGCTCCCAAGTGAGTTACTTGGTGACTCCTCAAGAATGACTCCCCAATGAGCTCCTGGTACTAGTGAGCTCAAAAATTGAGCTCCCAGTGAGTCAAGGTGAGCTAGAACTGGTGAGCTCAGGTGAGTCATAAGGTGAGTTCTCAGTGAGCTAAAGATAGGCGAGTGAGTTTCATAGGTGAAGCTACCAGTGGCTACTCAAGTGAGCAGAGCTCTAACACGGTGAGCTCTCACGGTGAGCTAAGTGAGCTCGGCCTAAGTGAAAGCTATCAAGTGAGCTCCCATGTGCTCAAATTTTTGGGTGAGTTGGTACTCGAGTCGAGCTACGAGTGAGCTGCCCGAAGTGAGCTCATAAGTAGCCAGTCAACCTACTAAGTGAGCTCCAAGGTGAAGCTTCAAAGGAGTGAGCTCCCAAGTGAGCTACTAGGTGAGCTTTCGGAGTGACAAACTCGAAGGTGAGTAAGCTACCAGTGAGCTCAGGTGTGAGTTAGAAAGGTGAGCTCCTGTCACAAGCTGAGCTCAAGGTGAGATTGTAGTAAGATAAGCAAGAGTGAGCTCTTGGTATGAGTTGTTGGTGAGCTTTTAGGGTGAGCTATCATGATGAGCTCTACTGAGCCTAGTACGAGGTGAGCTCCTAGGTGAGCTACTTGGTGAGCTCCCAGTGAGCTCAAGAATGAGGTACTGGTGAGCTTGTGGCTCCTCGAAGTACGAGCTCTTAGGTGAGCTTCTAAGGTGAGCTCAGTGAGTCAGCCAGCACCCAGAAAGCTCTAAGAGTTTGGTCGAAGGCTCAAGTGCAGCTCTAATCAAGTTACTCAGTTGATCAGGTGAGCTCCTGTGTGAGCTCAAAGGTGAGCTAGCAAGGTGAGTTCAAGGTGAGATGGCTATCGGTGCAGAGCTCCCAGCCTTGATTTTTAGTGAGTTACTCGAAAGTTTTCGATGAGCTCCCCGAGTGAGCTCAACTCGAGCTAATCGAAACTGAGCTCCTGTAAGAGCCTCTTAGGTTAGGACAAGACTGCTAATTGAGTCTAGGGAGCTCCCAAGTGAGATACTTGGCGAGCTCCAAGTGTGATCATCCTTAGATGAGCTACTTGATGAGCTGACACAAGTGAGATCACAAGTGAGCTCAAGCTCAACCTACTTCGGTGAGCTGCTCCGGTGAGCACCGGGGCAAGATCTTAGGTGAGCTCTTAGGTGAGATATTAGGCAAGATCCCAGATGAGCTAATTGGAAAGCTGCTCGATAAACTCTGAGGTGAGCTACCTTCTTAGCTCAAGGTGAGTTGGCAAGGTGAGCTCCTCAGTGACCTCAAGGTGAGCTCCCATGCAAGATTGCCATAAGTGCTCCCGTAGGTTCGAACCAAGAGTGATCTCCGTACGTGAGTTTTTAGGTGATCTTCTTGATGAGCTCCTAGGTGAACTCAATTCGAGCTACTCGAAAAGCTCCTGGGTGAGCTCAAGGTGAGTTGGCAAGGAAATATTTTAGGTGAGTTCCAAGTGAGTTTCTAGGATATCTCAAGTCAAGATACTTGATGAGCTCCTAGGTGAGCTACTTGCTGAGCTTCTAGCTGAGCTCCTAGGTGAGTTACTCAGTGATGTCCTAGGTGAGCTCAAAGGTGAGCTTGTTGGAAATCTCTTAGGTGAGCTTACATATAAGCTACCAGATGAGCTCCAAGTGAGTTGGCAAGGTGAGCTCAAGGTGAGTTGGCAAGACAAGCTTAAGGTGAGTTGACAAGGTGAGATATCAGTGAGCTCCCTATGAGTCTTCAAGTGAGTTACTACTGATAGAGCTCCTGTGTGAGCTCAACTCAAGTTTATCAGTGAGCTCCTAGAAGATCTCCTAGGTGAGCTACATGGTGACCTATTCGGTGAGCTCCTAGGAAAGCTACTATGCGAGATCCCAAGTGAGCTACATAGTGAGCTCCCATGTAAGATTACCGGTGAGCTAGCTAGTGAGCTCACACGTGAGCTCTGATTAACCGACTCGATGAGCTACTCCGGTGAGCTCCTAGGCGAGTTTATTAGGTAAGCCATAAAGTGATCTCCTAGGTGAGATATTAGGTGAACTCCCAGGTGAGGTACATGGTGAGATACTTGTTAAACTCTGATATGAGATACCAGACAAAATCAAGGTGAGTTGGTAACATTAGCTACACAGCGAGCTTAAGGTGAGCTAGCAATGTGAGCTAAAAGGTGAGGTCTTGTGCTAGTTATCAGGGTGAGCTATAAGGCAAGCTCCAATGAGAATTTTTGGGTGAGCTACTTGACAAGCCTGCAAGTAGCTAGTCGAGCTACTCAAGAAGTTTTCCCTGGAAAGCCTGGCGCTAAGAAGGTGAGTCAAGCCAAGAGCTCCCTGCAGAGTTTCCTGTGAATCAAAAGTGAGGTCAAGTCAACCTACTCGTGAAGCTACTCCATGAGCCCTGTGGTTAGCCTACTTCGTGTGTAACACCCTAACTGCTGTTACTTTCTCCTTAAAGATTCAAGTGTTGATATGTGATTTCTTGCAAAGGGATGTGTTCCTCGATTCAAACATGTTTCGATATGTACCACTTCTTTAAGTAGACACAAACATCTTGACCAGCTTCAAAATATGAATAGACTTCTTTTATTTATTTCATTATGTCTCAATATTCCGATTTACCTGAATGAATTATAGAGATATTCCTTCTATGATATCTTAGACTTGGATCGCGGGAATTGATCCAAGTAATGTTTAAATCTGTATGTGATAAATTATATCACGCACCTCAACAAGACGAAGGTACATGGAAGTATTTATTAAGCTAGTCGATTTCCGACTGTGCCGATCTCGAAACGAACGGTTCCCGATATCAAAGCATATCTGAAGGCTCGATTGTAGACCAGTGTAATAATTCATTGACATACACTCGCATGAGAACGGAAGCTTAACTCTGTTTCTGTATGCATAAGGTGTCTTTCCGAGTTTCGTGACAAGGACCAAACTGAATTATTACGTTAAGAATTCCAAAACTAAACCCAACCTGTGGGTTAGATTATTTGCTAGTCTAACAATTTTAATCTAGGCTATTTGTTAATATTCTAAGTTAGTATCTTTGTGTAAATTTGTTAGATGGGTATTACCCCAAACTCTAACCTAAGATACTAACCTAACTTGAAGAGATTAGTTAAGGGGCCGATGAAGGGTGGCGAACCATGGCGGTGTTTTCTATGGCAATAAATGTAGGGATAAGGATGAGGGATGTCATGGCTGAGGTTTAGGCGACGGCTAAATTGTGAAGACTTGGCAATCAAGCTAAGTTTGGAAATGGACTTAAATTTGTAGTTGGACAAGTGCCATTGGTCTGGCCGGCTTGGTGGGAATAGAGTTTAAGCGGAAAATTGGTTAATTGCATTCAATACTTTAAGTCGAGCTCGAACTCGCGAGAAGG
>CM031235.1:6053146-6129131 GCA_018340775.1 Taxus wallichiana var. yunnanensis | reverse complement strand
TTTAGTTTTGATGAGAGACTACTTCCTCTAAAGGCCTAAAATGCCATTTTTGGCCATTACGTCAGCTAATTAAACACTCTTCATATCAAGATAAAATGAGCTAATCATGCCATGATGTATCGAGGACCATCGTGTGTGAAGTATTAAGGCATCATTTTCTCCATGAGAGACATATGAGCAAAAACATGTATGAGAATCATGAATTTGATTCCATGAAAGGATGATTTTAGAGCCAAAAAAGGTGAGGGGATGATCTTTATATGGAGCACCATGTTTCTAAGAATGAGAAATCATCTTATTTCACTTGATGCAATTCACTTGTACTATTCGTAAAAACTCATTCAACACCTAGTAGTGTGATCACACCTTAAGGAGGAGGCACATTACAATCACCTCATTTGGCCACAGGACAAGAATCCCATTCAGGAGCAATCCTCTATCTCAAAGTGAGGATCTTAATTTAGTAAGAAGTAAACAAGCATCATAGAGTTGATTCATGGTCACTAAAGTGAATTATGGACCAAACAACCAATTTGGTAAAAATCCAATTTAGAAGGTACAAATACCTACAAAATGACTATATGCTTTCCCAAAACAAAGACCAACTACAATATATATGCCCTGAAATTTTAGGTCCTTTCCTAAAATCCTAAAAATGAGTAAGTACTGACCAAATTAGATTTTCAAAAACTATCTTCTAGATTATAACTATTGGAGCTATGAGACCACTTCCATCAAGTGTAGAGTGACCCTAACTTCTTATATTTACTAAAATAAATTTAAAGTATAACAAATAATAAAAGTATAAAGAAATAATAAAAGAAATCTTATACTTACCAAACCAAGAAACATATAACGTGAACACGTTATAAAGAATTCATATAAAAACACTGGAGACGCATTTCAATTGTTTTTGGGTTTTTGTCCACTTTTGCCCCCCAACTTCATGCACTTACCCATCCATGTGAACATTTTTTTCTTTAAATGTATTTCTATAGACCATGATTTCATTGAAGAAACTAGGATGAACTTAGAAATCAAAGGCCACAAAATCTAGTTCATTAGTTTCTTTAATGTTGACAATGCATTTGTGAGACCAAAAGGCATCACCAAAAACTTTTGTATTTGTCATCATGGGTCTAAAACATTGTCTTAGGGATATTCTCTTCTCATAAGAGAATTTGATAGTAACAGACCTCCTATCTAAGTTAGAAAATAACCAAGGGTTGTGTAATCCATACAATAAATCATCAATCACCATAATTGGAAAATTTTCCTTAACCATTAGTTTGTTTAATTCCTAGAAATCCACACATAGCCACTATGACCCATCTTTCTTGAAAACAATGAGCACTAAAGATAACTATGGACTCACACTTGGTAGAATGCCTCATACATCTAACAATTCCTTGGCCATCTTTTTTATTTAGTTTTCTACAAGTAAGAGTAAAATATGGTCAAATGTTGAGTGGTTAACTCCCAAAAGTATTTGTATAACATGGTTATGTGAGCATTATGGTGGTAATCACTAATGTTCTTTAAACACCTAAGACTTTTTTAAAGAATTAATTACAATTATATGGGTGTTGTATACATCTCTCTGTTTTTTCATATAAACTAGACACACAATTTAACCACCACACTTGAGGAACCCTTTTTGATCAATTCAATCAGGTGGTTATAACTAATGACCTAAGTAGGTGTTGGTTCCATTCATGTTTAGGTGTAATGTTTTTATTGTAATAAAAATCACATCCATAATTCAAAAAATACTATCGTGTGGGTCACGATGATGAAAGCCTCTAGGAACCCAATTCATGTCACAACCATCTAATGAAAGTAAAAACATGTTTAATTTGAGCTTGTAATCACCTATTGAAACTTGCACATTCTGACATTTTCCTCGCAAGCCAATGTTCCTTTATTAGCTACTATCACCTTAAAAATTACATGGGTACACATAACAAGATACATATTTGGACACCCTCAAGTTGATAAATTCACGAGTGATTCCTAAGTCAATAAGGACAACTGGGTGATGCCCTTTAAAGTATCCAAATACTTTAATCATTTATGGGTTTTTTATCCCAATTAAGGCATGCATGAAAAATTGGGGGAAGAATCTTCACATGGAATACTCTAATCGAGGTGTTTATCTTTTGTGTTGACTAATAAGGATAACAATATGTCATATATGGAAGATGTCTCAACATCCTACATATATATATATATATTTTTGTTCTTAACATTTATGGCATGGAACATATTTTTCATCACAATTTTAACACAACCATTTAGTTCTATGAGTAATTACTTCCTCATGAGTCAATCAATTCATAGTTAGTGGTCTATTGCCTTAATTAAGTGTCACTCGAGATGGCTATGGATTCCTAAATTTTGATTGTTTATATGGACAATATTGGATTATATGTTTACCTTCGAGTTGATTAGACCAACCCAATCACTTTAATCAAAGTATCGAACTTGAACAATTTTACTTGTATCGTGACATCTCCCTTCAAGCTACCGATGAAGTAGATTTGTAAAAATTCCTTTCCCAACCTTGTTGTCCGGTTGGAAAGTATTTTAAAATTTGTTTGGTAATCATATATAAACATATTTTTCCTCGATTTAGTCAATGCATAGGATGAAATACTCATATTCACTAGGACAAATCGATTGATTATGTGTTTATAGAAATCCTCATAGGTGAGCGTAGTGTAATTTTTACCAACCATTAGTACTAATGAATGGTTTTCATGCTCAAATTTAAATGAACTATTGGTATCGGATAAGATAACAAACTAGAATCGATACCACTTGTTGGGGATGGGTCATCATGCGGAAACATTTGCAAATATAGAATATCAAATCAAAAATATGCAAATACGGATCTAAAATCCCCACAAAATCTAGCAGTTGTAATTATAAACAATAATAATCCAAATCACACAAAAGTACACTCACATAACAAAACATGTACATGGTTCACCAAATGTGGGCTTCTCCACTAGAGATAGAGATCTCATATATATAATATAACAAGAGATTACAAACCAACTCTTCTACACAAGAGTACATGTATCTCTAGAAGAGTATTTATTCCTCCTAGATCTCCAACTGGATCTACTTGAGTACACTAAACCGTGCCTCCATACCACCACATGTGTCTCCTCCAGATCTCTATACAAGCGAATCTACAGAGTGCACTGATCGTGCCTCGAAACACTACCAAATCTCACATACCTCAAGATACCCACAAGTACTTCGCCCTTTCGATCAACCAAGCTCTCACCAGATGTCTTTGAATCTATAAACAAGACCTCTAGAAGAGTCTACTAATATGCAACTATGTAATCGTGCACCAAGAAATAAGTCTCTCCATCATCATTACATCAACATGTGTAAACATGAAGACAACTTCCTCTACAATACTAGATTCCTATGGATCAACAATACATCATGATCTCATGGATATGTAATACAAGATCTCACAACAACCTGTGGATCTACAAGAATGAGCAATAACAAGATCTCACAACAACTGTGGATCTATAAAAAAAGAAAAGAAGTACTTTGCATACTATGCAAGCCATTACATGAGACTAAATAATACAAAGAAAATACAATAGAAGATAATACCATCTTCTCACCAACAATGTACCTACACTTTCCTTTTGTTCACTTTCTCTATGAAAGCTCTTGTCTTCATGCAATCTACATTTTTCTTTTCTTCTTCTTCATCCTTTCAACCAAGGATAGCTCAATTCTTCTCTTTTCTTATTCCTTATGTTCTAACCCTAGTTTTCTAGCTTATATAAGCTTAGACAAACTTAGGGCACCTTAGCTATGCATTTACAACCTTTAAATCAGCTTTAAAACAAAAGCTAGATTAAATTCCCATGAGTTAAATATAAACTTTCACACATGTAACCGGTGTCAGATTCACCACTCCCGATTGGCTCGGCACCGGTTACTGTGTAAACTAGCAAGGTGTAAATCATGCTATCTGTGAAGCAATTCAGATCCACAATCCTAACATGAACATATGATAATTTTCTAATTTGTGGGAGTATGATTGATCCAAAAATGCTCTACTTTATATACCCATCTTGTTGGGTCATCAACGCTTGATTTTGGGAAATCTAATTAAGGAGTTAGGGTTGTCCCTCAAATTACAAGTGGTTTGTCATGACACGGAGTTCTATGCTAGAGTTATGTCCATTATGGATGAAATTTTATTTGTCATTCAAATGTATCAATCTAATTTCCATGTAATTTGTGACATCCATTTTGTCCAATTTGGATAATTTCTCCATTATATTGGAGTGGTCTAATTAGGTTATTACGATGTAGTATAATAAATGGTCCATTTCTTTTGATCATGTCACTACCATCATATAATAGAACAAGGAATTTTTCAACACCAAAATGATCCAAGAAAATAGAAAATCAATTTGGATGGATGAGTAATAAGCAAAAACATGCGCATACCACAATCTTCATCCATTTTCATATCCACATAAAAAAAGTTTCTAGATGAAGCAATAAACTTCTCCTTCATTAATTTTGGGGAAACTTTTCTCTTGGTTCCTCATCCATGAGTGTGTTTGGATGAACTACAAAGTTTCCTTTCCTTTTCCATGTTATGCATTTTGTACCTACACAAAAGTTAACAACATTATGAGACCATGATAAGCATGTTTTCCAACAATTATTCAATCGCACTTTAAATAGTATACTCACATAATAAACTATCATTGAAGGTCCATTCATTTCATTCTCAATCAATTCCTATCACCATTCTTCACATGTACTTTAATTTTTCTTCATATGGATGGTTTTCAACTACATTTTTGTTCTAAAAAGGAGAGTCTTTAATCAACATAACTTTTTCTCTCTTCATATTCAAGCTTTTAGGCCACCTTTAATGGATGGTTATACTCCTCTTCACTTTAAATTTTTTCTCTCTCACAAATATTTTTTCTTATTGTTTCATGTTCTTTTACTAATTTATATCAAACTTGGGATCCTCAAGGCCCTTCACCTCTCACAACTTTATTTTTCCCAAGGAAAATCCTCTTATACATTATTCTCAATTATTTCTTTTTTTCTTTCTTTTATTTGAAACCAAATAAACATTAGAAAAATGGCATTTCACATCTCCCTTTTGTCTTTCCTTAATTCTTGCCTTATTTGTACCATCATCTCATTGCAACACTATTGTTTGCAATCTCTCTTTATTTTCCCATCATATCCTCGTAACATATGTGTTGTAATATTTCTTTTCACTTTTAGAAATATAAAGGGGCTAATGTAGAATATAAAATAATGTTAAAAACACTTGGAATATTTAAATTCTAGACGAATAAAGGTTTTTAGGAAAATAAACTAGATCACATGAATTTGAAGATAGTTTTCAATGGCAAATAGCATATTTTTACCCCAAAATACATGATTCAAGAATCACTCCCTTCCAATTATAGTGTCAATTTTCTTATCTTGATCCATCACCATATAACGTAGTTTCTACTTCTGACCCTACTAACTCATAATCGGAAACCGAGTAAGTTTTCAGGGGCTCCGGTGAGAGTAGGAGCGGGAGAAAAGGAAATGGACCATATACCCCATAATAGTTTGAGGTGCATTTGAACTAGTTCCGGTTCCACTTACATTCCCCCAAAGCATTAGCTATCAACTAAAATGGTTTAGAAATTTAACTTGGTCAAGTGCCTCTCAAATAAATAACCCATCTAATTTGGGACCAAATGACGAAACACTAGGCCATACATACCACTCGCTCAAGTGGGAAGGAGACATGACCTAGATTAATAAGTAAGTGGGAGATAATCGTGGAAGAATTTATTATGCATTCAACCACTAGAACTCGACCCAATGGTCATTTCTGAAATGGCTACAAAAATGTTCAACCACTTTCAAAATGGGTATGGAAATGGTCTTTATGAAAAATTAAAATTTCATTATGCGAGAGCACAATTAATTAGCCCTAGTTGTCAAGAACCTCATCCAATTTATTTGGTTTTTTGTAAATCAATGACAATATGCTCCTTAGAATCCTCAACACCTTCCAATATCCATTAAAATGTATCCCTCAATTATTATCAAACCCCTCATGTCTTGACTAAAATAATGGTCAACAAGTGATGCAAGTTAAGTAGCATTCGATATATACAAGTGTCACAACCCTTGTCTTTCAATGAGTGCAAAAAATAACTAATAAATGATAGAATGTTATTTGAATTCTTAAATTCATTTTTGACATGGTGGTACTTTTGGAAACAATAATTTTTAAATATTATCAACGTAAAGGTGTTTTAAGTCGAACTTAAAATCGACACTTTGTTGTCTTATAAGGAAAGTAATATTAAGTCAACATTTATAATGTAATTAAATTAGATGAATCCTTTAAAGTCTAACTTAAATGTCGTGATTTGTAATTTTGAATTTTTTTATGAAATCTAATATTAAATTAACATAAATATGTTTTAAAGGTAACTTAATAGTCGATTAAAATATTGTAGTGAGGAACATAGACAAGAAAACCTAAATATTTTGGGGAATTTAAAATCAATGGACATGGAAGGTCCAAGGGACTGATTATTTTTGTGATTGGAATGGAAACAATGTTTGAGCAATTTTTATTGTTTGTACCAATGAAAATGGTCAATGCACGGGACTATGGTAAAAATAGATGATGAGAGAGAGAGAGAGAGAGGTAAATATGATAGAAAGAAAAGAACATGAAAAGAAATGAGGTTGCATAAGAGCACAAACAACACCAAAGTAACGAGTCAAAAATCAAATGATACAAGCAAGATCTGCCAAAAAGAACCTAACTTCAACCAACAATCAATAAACGCATAAATATATTAACACCAAAATTATTAACTAATCTTGTTTATTTGTGCGCATGCACATGTGTGTGTGTGTGTGTGTGCGCGCACACACACACACACACACACACATAGGTAATACATGTACAAGGAAATTTTAAAAAAACTTTAAGTTGCATCCTTTACATTGGGTTTATAAGCAATTTTCAATCTCATTTCTTTACCCATAGATTAATTTTTATAAGGTATACAACTTTCTACTTTCCTCTTCCATCTCTTTTGTCCCATGTTCATCATTCAAAGAGTTTGACAAATACATAATATTAGACATATTTTTGGATTAAGTGTGTATAATTTTTTAATCTACATTTAGGATCATAACCTATAATCCATCATCAAAAGGATATTCATGATATTTCTTCTTGATTATGGATCATAAGATATGATCCCAAATATTGATTGAAAAAAATTGTACACAAATAAAAATAATTTTCTAATATAATTACAAAATCCAAAGCATTAAATCTTTTAGATATATAATTTGATGTGATTTAGTTGGAAAGAATTTAATTTTGTGAAAATCAAAACATTGCACACTTAATGGGAAACTCTTGTAACCACCTAATGTTGGGTAATATATATTTTCAATTTAGGCAAACTAATTTATGTCATTTGAAATTAAATATGTTTGATTGTATTAAATAAAATCTATCTTAATAATTATCGTAAAAATATAATGTACGTCATAGAAAATTTAATGCGAAATATTTTTATATAAGAAACATTTTTAATATATAAGATACTATTATATTTATTTGCATTATTATAAAAGAAATATGATCAAATATTTCATTTATTCCATAAATACTTAATATTGGTACAAGACTAATTACTTACTATGATACTAATATATTTATGTATTTATTAATTATTAGCATGAGATTAGATAATTGATATGGTGTTTGTGTATTTATGTGTTTATTAATTATTGGTGGGGAGTAAGTTAATTACTATGCTATTAATTAATTTATGTGTTTATCTTATAAAGTTTTGACAAAAATATGTATAAGTGAAATAAAAACATTTGATAATTTGATGAATCCAACATATATTAGAGATAAAATATGTTGGTTGATGTGATGGATCTAACATACAATAAAGATAACGATATTAATATGGAACTAGTTAATTATTGAGATATTAGTCTATTTATTTATTTATATTATAATTTTGACATGATAAATAAAATATTCTAGAATAACCCTCTCAAACAATATTCCATTTCTTTCTAATAGAAAACTTTGAAATTATAAAAATACATAAAAATACTAATATATAATTGACAAAAACTTCAAATTATTACATCTAATAGATGTTATATATACATGTCTTTAATAGGAATAAAAATGACTTTTAATCGACATCTCAATCAAACTCGACAATTTAATAACATAATATGAAAAATAACTTCGTGATCTTGCTTTTAGATGGTACTTTTATTTATTCCTATATATCTTAGACACTTAACGTGTTTATATCAAATAATAATCCATATATTCAATATTAGGCCTCCTAGTTTAATTTTTATTATATATATTGTTCATCCTTAGTGTGATTTGAAATATTGATCAATGTTTTTCCATACACCATTTTTTAGAATACAATTGATAAGTAAATTATAATATTTATTAGAACTCATTGGTATATTATATTACTTAATTGACACATAGTAATGCAAACATTGAAGAATGTCATAAAGAAGCAAAAACTCCGAGCTTCATTGAGGTATGAAGGACAAGTTCATACCTACCACAACAAAAACTAAAAGAAATTGCTCATAACACAAAATTACAAGCAAGAGTGTTCTAAAGTGGCCAAAATCTCAATGCTTCTTTGAATTATGAAGGACTAGTTTATACCTACCACAATAATCTAGAGTTTTAGTCACTCTTGTGTCAAAGAAAAATAAAGGACTTTTAACAAAACTTCAATTGAAAAATTAACCTAATTATTATGAGTTGCGGCTTTAATTTTCTTCCATAACTCTAAAGATTCCAAAGGACCTTTGTTGCATATAGGTCATGCACCTTTAAGTCTAAAATCACAAAAGAGTTAGAACTTAGATCTATAAATGAACCGATAACATTAGGGTTCTTCTTTCCTTTTCTACTAATAAACTAAAATTCCTTCAAATTCTTTTTCTTTTTCAACAGTAGTAGCCACAAGATAGTCTCATGCTCAATTCCCATGGTTGTGGCATAAGCGACACCAAAAACAAAGGTTTTCGTAGTCCAAGGGTTGTTCAAACAAATCTCCCTTAATATACTTCAGCAAAAAAATTCTAGGAAAAAACTTGCTCACATTCATTGGAACATCTTTCAGCATAAGCAATATGTTTTTTTACTTCAAATATCAAAAGACGTGTAAATCTTCTCCTCAAAAGAATTTCCAAACCTTTGACAAAATAGATTCCGCCCATAAATATATGAGGAAGTTAAAAAGCCTTACCCATATTTATTGGATCTTCTTGTGAAAAATCAAACGTCAATAATAACCCTAACACGGTTTAAATACAATAACTCTGCCCCCTTAACTTTAAAAAAACAATAAAAAAACCTTATAAACCAATGAGGATATTTGAACATCCTTTCACCTTCCTTTGCTTTGTTACTCACACTCATAACTCCTTTTCACGAGGTCGAGTCTAGATTAATCATTAACGATTGAAAACACAAAGATAAACTAACTTATAAGGAAATCTAAGGATTGAACAAAAACATAATAGATTAACTAACTTGTAATGAAGCGAAAGGATTGAATGGATAGATAATTTATAATTGATTGGTTGCAGGTATTGGCTCCATTTGCCATTGGCTTTGTTGTATTCATGGTGCATTTGGCGACCATGCCCATAACAGGCACATGTATCAACCCTGCAAGGAGTTTTGGAGCAGCTATTATCTATAACCATAGCCATGCTTGGGATGACCAGGTAAGCACATTATTTTTCTTTCTTTCATTGATGGCTCACAAAATTCCATGTACGTAACATAGATTTTCTAATGCGGAACTGTGTGCATATATGAATTAAGTGGATATTCTGGGTAGGTCCATTTGTGGGAGCAATTGTAGCAGCAGCATACCATCAATACATTTTGAGGGCAGCATGCAATGTGAAGGAAATGGGAAGACCTATTCAGAGGTGTTGTAATTTGGATTAAACAAATTATATCAAAAACGTATATTTGTTTGTTTATACTTGTTGGAAAAGAGAATAAAACTGATTCATCGACATTTTCAAATATAAGTATAACTATTCAAATCTTGACAAATTCAAATAAAGACACACAGTAATTTGTTTAACTGCAAAAAAAGATCGAGTTGACAATGTTTCATATATTCATTCTTAAAATAATTTGTATAGCATAGATTGTTAATTGTTGCAATTTAATTGCATTTTGTTTGGATTTTGAACAAATAAACTTGAATCAGTTCCATGACCTCGTATACAAATCAAGTTCTGCCTCTCCAAAATGATTTATTGCATTTAGATTTTGTATTAAAAAACTTGACAAAGCAGCATCATGTGACGAAAAGATAAATGGTGTTTTTGAGAAGTACATCCACTGAGAGGAAACAGATTCTATGTTCTAATACATAAATCAAATTAAGGTTATGCAAAATGATTCCACAATATAAATTAATATCTCTTATTGTAAGTTGTTTGCGGTTCGTTTGGTTCTTAAGCATTTGAACATAATAGCATTGTTGCTATCTTGTCTTGTTTCTAAAGCTTTAGAAATGTTTGTGCATTGAATATTAAAATGTTCATTTACAATTCTTTCACTTTACCATTAGAATCGTAGCTCAGTTTGAAAGACCATGAATATCTTACAAGTCATTCTAGTTGGAAAAAATTCGTATATTAAAGTGTATGTGTGATACATTTGTATTGTTTTAAATTTCTTCTAATATCTTGAACAAATATTACCACCCGTAACTGACATAAATGGTTATAAATTATATACATAAATCAAATTAAGCCTACTTGAATGCATGTTTACAGAAAGTATTTGTAAACCTATAATGCTTACAAGGAATCATATCAATTTTATTCCTATAGCTATCCACCTGGTAACAAAACAACGCTCAAGTAACTAATTTAAATGATTATTTAAAGATAGATCTATGTTACTCAAGGAAGAACATGCATTTACAACCTAACCTAAAAACAACCTTGTAATTTTCAAGGAAACAATATCCTTGTAGCTAAAAGAATTACTTTCAATAAATAACCAGCAGATCAATTACATTTATTTAATTTTTCTTTGTTCTTTAGGTGTGTTTGTTCATTTTTATCATAGTTCAAAATTGGAAAAATAAAATAAAAATACATGCAAATATTTTCTCCTTAAGCCCCCATTTATTGTGAGAAAAAACCCAAGTTCCCATACCAAATATTTGATTATGAACCCCATTAAAAGGTGTAGACAACTTAAAATATCCCATTACGCATTCTAAAACTTTGAAATCATCATGTAATTACTTCACGACATATTATGACCATTTCCGACCTATTATGACCACTTTTGATATATTTCACTATTTTACGACCCTCAATAACATTCTACAACATTGTCATGAATACAATTCTATCATCCCCACAACTTCCCTAATTACCTCGATCACTCACACATAGTCTCGAATTATTAAATATTTGCACTATAGACCTTATTACACTTACACCCCATTCCTATGATTAATTAATTAATCCTATCATTCTCATTATACACCCCCTACCCCATTAGCTAATTTAATATCACAATAATTAAATAAATCCTCCACCTATCCATTTCCACCTCATCTCCAACTCATTTCCACCTCATTAGTTGACATCTCAAGTTGACTAAAGCAAATCAAATCATGACTAAGGCTAAAAATCATTAATTGTATTCAAGATGGCAAGTTTAAATTAAATCAAATCATAGATTTGAGTTAACTAAAACATATCCCTTGAATCATGACATTTTAATTAAAGAAAGACTCTCTCCAAGCTAAAACTCACAAAGTCATTCTAGTTGGCATTTTTTTGTACAAAGTGTATCTCTACGATACACTTGTATTAGAAAATTTTTTAAATTTCTATGATAAACTCTTGTTTTAACTTTCTTCTAACATCTTGAACATATATTACCATTTGAACAAGTTTAGTTGTGCCTCAAATCACCAAAGCTCTCATATTAAACAATGTGAAGAAACCCTAGAGTCAATAAAATTTGAACTTGCGACCTACTTTACACCAACCACCTACCCCACCACTACATTGCAATGTTTATTAGTTATATTATCATTAAACATTGACTATGATATCAGCTGCAAATGTGTGTGAGGTTTAGGTTAAGCGCTTCATCATTGTGGCGACTCAATTATCTCTATTCATAATGACAAACCAATTGTGATCTCAAATGAATTTTGACGCTCACAAAAATAATGAAAAAACTAATTGAATGTCTTTCATAGATTGTAAAGGAAAGTATACACTACCCAATCAAAATAAAGCAATCCAAACTATTCTTTTTAAACAAACGAATGATAGACTTCATAGTCTAACATCAAACACAAAAGAAAAGGAGTCAATCAAGAGTCCACTAAACTCCATACACTTTTTTTTTCATGTGGCTAAACCAAGTTATCATTCATATCAAATAAATACAAATAAATGTAGTAACATCAGTCAATGGGTATGCATTTTTATACAATAATGAATATATAAGGGTTTGCTTCAATAAAGAGGTTTCCAAATATTTTGAAAATGAATATTATCTTTACAAAACAATTAAAAAATTAAGAACCCAAAGGACCCAAAAAAACTTAATGAGGCACTCAAATTGATTTCAAACACTCATTCATATACATTTTATAATGAGAAATTAAAGTCGGGAAGTTGGTTTTAAAAATAATCAAACTCAATGAAACTATAATTTAAGGTAGACTTAAGTGATTGTTGTAAAAGGACCCAAAAACTTAATGAGGCACTCAAACCAATTTTAAACACTCTTTCATATACATTTTATAATGAGAAATTAAAGTCAAGAAGTTGCTTTTTAAAAATAATCAAACTCAATGAAACCAGAATTTAAAGTAGATTACTTAAGTGATTGTCATAAATGGTATATTCATTTCTTCTTAATGCAAAATGGTTATAAATCAAATTAAGCCTACTTGAATGCATGTTTATAGAAAGTATTTGTAAACCTTTAATGCTTACAAGGGATCATGTAAATTTTACACCTATAGTTGTCCACACAGTAACAAAACAACGCCCGTTTAACTAAGTTAGATGATTATTTAAGATAGATCTATGTTATTCCGGGAAGAACATGCATTTACTGACATAACCTAAGAACATTGGAATTTTCAAGGAAATAATATCCTTGTAGATAAAAAGAATTAATTTCAATAAATAATCAGCATATCAATTACATTTATTTAATTTTTCATTGTCCTTCTTTGGGCGTGTTTGTTCATTTTTATCATAGTTCAAAACTTTAAAAATTACGAAAATATATGAATATTTTCTCCTTAAGCCACCATTTATTGTCGAGAAAAACCCAATTTCCTATACCAAATATTTGATTATGAACTCATCAAATCAAATCATAGATTTGAGTTAACTAAAACATATCCCTTGAATCATGGATTTCCAAATTAAAATCAAAATCTCTCATTTCCAAGCTAAAATCATGTCACTTTTTGGGTAAAAATAAAAAAATTAAAGACATGAAATATTAATTTCAAAAAAAATTTTAATTATTCAAAAGATATGCACACCTTTTTTTTTTCAATGACAACTCACTCAATCAAGCTCAAATATGCAACCCTATTTCCAAATAATCAATTCACTCAATCAATCATTCAATTAATCTTGAAACTTAGACAAATCATTCAATCATGCTTTTCATCCTTAGATAGAAAATCAATCACACAAATCAAGGCTTATGATTCTCTTCCCTCAACTATAAATAAACACTCATTCCTCTCCATTTTATCATCTTTGGAAGCTTAAGAATTTGCATTGTTATTGTGTCAAATTTCCATTCAATTTTACACATTGTTACATGTTATCCATTTGATCAATAATCTATCAATCAATTCAATCATTCATTTGCATTGCTCGTAGCTGAAATCTACTTCCATTTGGAACATTTTTTGGAGCATCCACATCCAATTGATCGTAGAGATTCAACAAGCTCAGTGCTTCATTCCAAGCTTCATCCAATCTCATCTAAGGTTGCAAGGAGATACGAAGGAAGGATCAAGTTTGCACATTGTGTTTTTTTTTTTCCTTATTTCACATTTTCTTTATATAGATTTTGGCACATATAATGGGACACCCAAAAATTATTTAACATATTTTTTCAAATATAACATCATTTTCATGTTCCTTTAAGTGTTTACAAGTCACTAACCAAATTTTTAGGTTAATCCATAAGCACATTTGTGAGAATTTTACAAAAACAAATAATTTGCTTTATTTTACCATTTTTTGTGTAGTACAGTGATATGATATTTTCCATTTTTTGCCCTTTTACACTAGTGTAGCTCGTGTTTTACACTAGTGATTCTATTTGTTTAATTTTTACATATTTGTGCTACCATTCAATATATGTGCTATCATTATATTGATGTGCTTACCTGTGATTTTATGCATTTCCATTACATATGTGAAATTTACATATGTTTTATTTTTAATATTAAATTTATTTTTAGATCTACATTTACATCATATCTTTTTTACTGCATTATTAACTCTGCTCTAGTTGCTAGATAGCATAGTTAATCTTGTGTGTTTCTATTTTCAAGTATTTTGTGTTAACATGAATAGATCTACATTTGTGTCACATTTTCCTGCATCTCCATGAAATTATTTTTACTAGCATTCTTCAAAGGGTTCATTACGTTATATCATACAAGTGTGTTTTTGTAGATAGAAAGTGTGTTTCCATTCTAACTATGTGCGCTAGCATTTTGTGTCAATTTTAAATTTATTTTCAAATTTTCTATAATCTCTATTTTTATTTCCATGTTTTTTTTTGCAATTATGACATTGTTTCATACTTCATTCATAAAAACATAGCTAATTTATTTATATTTTGTTTATCTCATATCATTTTTTTGTGATGAAAGTCATGTATATGATCTTCTCTTGTGCCTTTGGGTGATCTTGAGAATCAAAATGCAATTGAGATCCATTTTTATTATTCATTTCACTAATCACATTTTTTTGATCAAAATCCACATATGCTATTTCTCTTTGATTTTTGGGTGATCTTGAGAATAAAAATGATGAGATATTTTTTTCAAATTTTTTCTAAAATTTGTTTTGTAGGGAAAAATATTAATCATTTTTGTGTAGGACCACTCCACTTGGAACATCTTTCCAAATCAAGCAAAAAAATTCTAACTCGTTTACATGCAAGTTTCTTTGAAAAAAATAAAAATTTGCTAAAAATTTGCTAAAACTCGGGTATAATTTTATTTATGCTTGTTAATTACATATTTATTTTACACATTTCAAGTTAGAAAGAACCTTCCTTTTAATCATTTCATATTTGTATTTACACGTAGCAATGATGGATTTCATCACCACTTAGCTACACTAATGACATGGAATTCACTACCACACACCACTCATATTGCATTGCATTGCACTTGAGACCTAGTCTCAAAACAACATTTGACACTTTCCTCACCTTTATCCCATGCTTATGTAAAGTTATCATGATGGGTTCTTTACAAGTATATATGCCTAAAATAGTATAACAAAAAGTCTGTGGCATCATCCCTATAAATTATTTAGGGAGAAATAAGGACACCATACACAAATCATTCCCTCATTACCCTACCACCTAGTCATAAAACCCATCATTGGAGTGGTGATTCACTCCTCTAAGAGGGCTAGTAATGATTAGGTGAGTCTCTTTTATAATATTCCAAGGGTTCCCGTACCACTTTTTTCCCCATATGATTTGGTATATCAAGTTTAGGATATATCGAAAGACACATCTTTTTGGAGTGATAAGATCCTTGCATCCATCCATTTCATGACATTCTGCTTGTTGCATTTTCATAAAAACTTTACATTTCCCAAAGGTATTTTTCCTATCAAGCCTAAAAAAAAAAAAATCATTGTTTTCTTGTTGTTTGAAAATGTTCTTTTTTATAGATCAAACAAAAAACTTGTATTGCAAATCCTATCCTTTAATTAGAATTTGTGTTCCACAACACAATCTCATTCAAAAAAAATCTTATCCTTTCAAATATTCAATCCAATCAAAATAAATATCTATTTAATCTTATCAAATAAAAATCCAATTAATCAAAATCAAAAATCATTTTAATGTTCTATCCAAACCAAATCAAATCAAAAAAATCAATCAATCAAATATCAAAAAATCAAAATCTTATGTTTTATACACACATCAAAATCTATCAAAAAATCAAAATCAAATCAAGGTATTATACTTTGGATACACACATACAAATTAAGAAAATCCAATCAAATCAAAGTCTTATACTTTGGATACCCACATCCAAATCTAAGCAAATCCAATCAAATCAAAGTCTTATACTTTGATACACATCAAATTTAAAAAAATCAATCAAATCAAAATCAAAACAATCAAATCAAATCAAATCCAAATTTTTGATCAAAATCACAAACCACTTCTCACTTTAGGTTCCTACCCTTTAGTACAAAATGGTGGTTACTCATAAAAAAAGCTATAATATCTTTGACCATTTTGATAGAAATCCTCTTGGAAAGATAGTTTTGACGAAGAGGAAGAAGTTAGACAACTTGAGATCATAGAAAGAAGAAAAAGAAAATTGATGAACTTTTAAGAGAAAAACAAACATCAATATTCTTCATCTCCTAGAAATGGGAGCTAAACTACCTTATATTTTGGTGATGAGAACTTGAGACATCTTTTAGAAAAACCCGAATCTAGAAAAAAATTAAAAAAAATAGCAATTCAACAAATACATCAAATGAAGCCTTATTAGAAAAAATCCATGAGATGAAAAGTGAAATTTCTCATATGGCTTCTAAGGTTGTCAAAACAACAAAGAAAAAGCACAACCTCATCAAGAAACCAAAAACAACCATGGACATCCCTCAAACAAACTCTCCATTCACACAAGAATGGAAAAGCATGAAAGAAATGATAATGGGAATGCAAAAGTGAACAAAACAATTTAACTTTGAAGAAATTTTCCATATCCATTTGACAAAGAAATGTTGCACATACCATTTCCTCAATCATTCAAAACCCCTAAATTCAAAAAGTATAAAGGAAAACATGACCAAGAGAACATGTTAAAGAATTCTTTCATGGCATGCCAATAAGTAGCCTATGACATCTACCTCTTGCATATTTTCCCAAAAATTTAGGAGGAAAGCCTTAGATTGGTTTTTACACCTTTCAAAAGGCTTCAATCACTACTTTTCATTGACTTATTAGAAAAAAATTGTTAAACACTTCTCCTTTAACCTAGATTTTAAAGTCACTATGATGGACCTTTGCAACACAAATCAAAGGAATAATGAAACATTCACATCATTTCTTCAATGATGGAGAGGAATCACAAGTCGATTCCTTGTTCCATACCAAAAAATAATTGGTAAGCATCTTCATCCCAAATCTCAATATGGAATTATCATTCCAAATACAAAATGCATTTTTAAAAATTTTGAGGAAGTAATTGAAAAAGGAGCACAAATTAAAAGGGATCTCATTACTAAGGGCTTGATAAAAACCCCTTCAAAAGATCAATCTAATAAGGACAATCATCAAAATCAAGATAAATAAAAATTCTTCAATCAAAACCAAAACATTGTAAATGACAGGATCATTGATTCTTTCCATGTTCAAAATGTGTAAAATCATCAATCAAAACCAAACAAATCAAACAATCAACCAATCATAATCCCTAGTAAAGAAACTACTCCACGTGAATTCAAATGAAGATAATTCATTGCTTAGAGAAATTATTTCTAGTGTATATGTCACTTAGCAAGTGTGGATATGATCATCTATCCCATATCAAGACCCTTTGAAGAAGGGAAACCAAAACCAACATGGTACAAATAAAATGAATATTGTGAGTACCATCATATCAAATGGATCACCATATAGATCATTTGTATGAAACTCCACCATTACATTCAAGATTTAATTGACCACAAGAGATATTGAAATAAAAAACACATCTAATACAAAAATGCCAAATGAGAAACTAAAGGTGTTCAAGGACCCTTTCCAAAACATGGTACAAATGATAAATCCAAAGACAAGGGTCAATCCTCAAACAATGTTGAAATTTAATTCATCATTTCACTTATAGAACATACACCTAACTTTGTGGCCACCATCAAAATCAATACTCCTAATTATGTGGTGACAATGATAGAAAAGGTTTGGTACCTATAGAAAAGTAACCCTCCACATCAACTATACCTCAAATGCCTAATCCCCAATCTACCCATTGATCCAAAAATATCCAATGCTAAATCTTCCTTTGATTCTTATAATATTATCAAACAATTGGAGAAGACCCTACAAAATATCCCTCATGGATTTTTAATTCATCACCTACACTTCAAGACATCCTTACTCATGCACTTCATGATGCACGTGTTCCTAAGGATATCAATACTCAAAATTTCAAGCCTTGATTGCAAATCTATCACCTAGTAGTCCAATCCTTTCATTTGGTCCTCATGACCTTTTGAATCCAAATATCCAAAATAACAATTCATTATATATTAAAGCATTCATAACTCATCATAAAATAAAAAGAGTGCTTATAGACAATGGATCTAATGTTGAATATTTTCTCCATGAAATTATTAAGATGCCTTGGTCATAATGAGGAAAGTATAGGAACTAACATCATCACTATTTGTGGTTATGATAATAGTGAAAGAAAATCCTCGGGTACAATCACATTATCCATAAAGGTTGGACCTCAAACATTGGAAACCTTTTTTCATGTTGTGGATGTTGAAACCTCATATAACATTCTCCTTGGTCATCCATGGATTCATGTTATGCAATTGTTCCTTCCACCTTCCATTAGTGCATTAAGTTCCCTTACGAAGGAAAAGAGTTTACTACTTACTTTGATACTAAACCATTTGAATATTGTAAGCTCCTAGAGGGGAGATATAAGATCACAAATTATTTCCCTTTTATGGATATAGATCTTTATCTCCTTGCATCATTCCCTTCACAGATGAAAACCACATTGATCTAGAAATCCTTTTGAAACTTCAACCTTCTACATCCTCTTCTCCACCTAAACTTAAGATCCTTGACAAAGGTATTGGTGAATATGAATTCCAAAATACTTTCCATATTGGAAAATTACCTTTATCTCCATGTAGTTATGGTAAATTAATGCTTCCCACCTCAGAGGCTCCCATTTACAATCTTGGTATAACTCATTGGAAATGATTTGGATATCTAGAAGATGAACACATTCAGGGTTCTATGGGCTCTTGGTTGTATGATGATTAGTTGGCTACATGTTATGAATCTCTTGACTATAGTAAAGAAAATAAAATGATGAAGAACATGTAGTGGAAAGGTAAAGGAATTAGAAAAAAAATGAACAAGGTCACCTTGATCCTATCATGTATATAGAAAATATCTATCATTATGGTCTAGGTTTCAAAACATTTGAAACTATTCTTGTATTACTTGATGTATCAACTAGTGATGAGGATATTGACTGGACATTGAGACAAGTTCCACACATAGCCTCTTTGATGACTTAGCCAACACTATTCTATTTGAAACTTTCCATCCACACCATTGAATTTGACCTTATACATCCTAGTCTCATAAATTAGGATCAATTAAATCACATATCCATGGATCTCTTTCAAAATGATGAGGCCATCAAAGAGTTTCTCGGGGACTGAGACCCATATACCCTTTTCGATCACAAGAAGGGATTTGATATATGACCTAAATACAAAAATTATTTTGGTGAAGAACTCAAGTACCTAGTCCAAAAAAAAAAAAAAAAAAAAAAAAAAAAAATGAAAAACAAAATCTCATAGTGAAAACCTCACTAAGGCACTATTCAAGAAAAAAAAAAAAAAAAGAGAAAAACAATAAAAATAAAAAGGATGTATCTCCTAGTGAAAACCTTTTTGAGGCACTAGAGAGAGGGAATCTCCTTCAAATCAAATAGATGATCTACATCATCCTACAACATATTTTCAAGAAAAAGACACATCAAAAATGCTAGTAGAAGACACCATTAACATCAATATTGGTACAAGTGAGCACCCTAAACTCTTACAACTTGGTGCAAGTCTAATAGAAGTAGAAATAGAATCATTTACAACACTTCTTGTTGAGTTCCAAGATGTATTTGCATGGACATACAAGGATATGCCATGGTTGGATCCTTCCCTTGTGGTACACCACCTGGTGGTTCATCTAGATGTAAAAGCCAATCAAACAAAAACTAAGAAAAATACATCCCAAAGTTGCATTATTGGTCAAAGTTGAACTTCAAAACTCTTAGAAGTAGGTTTTATCAAACCAATTGACTATTCATAAGTGGATATCAAACATTTTACCTGGTTCTTAAAAAAACCTAGAATCAAAATATGTATACAAACTTTCGTGATATAAACAAAGCATGTCCAAAAGATGACTTTCCACTACCAAATATTGATATGATTGTTGACTCTCTACGGGTGCCATGAAATTCTCTCCTAATGGATGGATTTTTGGTTATAATCAAATATAAATTTCAAATAAGATCAACCAAAACAACATTTACTACCCCATGGGGCACATTTTGTTATAAGGTCATGCCTTTTGGCCTTAAAAACACAAGTGCCACTTATCAAAGAGCAATGATAATTATTTTTCATGACATGCTACATGACATTATGGAAGATTATGTGGATGATATACTTGTAAAATCAAAAACAAGAGTTGATCATCCAACATTTTAAGGCACATCTTTGAAAGGTTGTGTGAATACAAGGTCAAACTCAATCCAAAGAAATGTGTGTTTGGTGTAACTAGAAAAGCTCTTGGGGTTCATTGTCTCATGGAGAGGTATCAAATTTGACCCCACAAAGGTCAAAATCTATCATGGAAATTCCTCCTCCACACAATCTTAATATAGTTAAGAGGTCTTCAAGGAAAAATCCAATCCATTAGACATGTTTCATCTCACAACTAGTAGACAAGTGCCATCACTTCAATCAATTGTTGAAAAAGGATGTACAATTTAAATGGAATCAAGAATGTCAAGACTCTTTCTCCAAATTGAAATAATATCTCTCAAATCCTTTGGTACTCATGCCACTATTCTAAAAAAATAATTCTTCTCTATACCTCTACCACAAAATATGCAATAGGAGCATTACTAGCACAACATAATGATCAGGATAAGAACAAGTTTATCTATTATCTTAGTAGGACCTTGATTGATCATGAACTCAAATATCTCAAGTTGAAAAGTATGCTTAGTAGTGCTTTCACATTTCATAAGCTACATGTCATTATTTTCTCAATCATACAACTAAGCTTATCACAAAAGTAGATCCACTCAAATATCTACTATCCAAGACTTGTCCTAACAGAAGAATGTCTAGTTGGGTTGTTTTACTAGTGAATTTGATATAGATTTCATCAATAAAAAATATATCAAGGGACAATCCCTTGTAGATCAACTTTTTTACAACACCTCTACCAGGATCATAACCTCTTCACTTTGAATTCCTAGATGAGGAACTCTTGTATATTGATGCAATTCCCTCTTGGACTCTATTTTTTGATGGCTCATGTAATATCCATGGGTCAAGAGTATGGTATTCTACTACTCACATGTCAAATGATGATGATGTCATTCCAAAATATTTTGCATTGGCTTCCCCTACACCAACAATATTGTTGAATATGAAGCTCTCATATATTGGATTGAAATTTCATTATTTCATGGAATCTCAAGGAGTTGATAGTTTATGGTGATTCCCTCTTGGTCATCAAACAAGTCACTAATGAATATCAAGTCAAGGATGAAAAGTTAGTCCCCTACAAGCTCATGGTTGATATCCTTAAAGGTTACTTTTAACTTATCACTTTTGAACAAGTTCCTCACACACAAAACAAGTCAATGGATGTAATGGTGACTATTGGATCTCTTCTTGAGTTTGGTCCAAATCAAACACACAATGAGTTTCTCATAGAACATCTTCTGATTCTAGCCTATGATTTTCTTGATTCAACCATGATATGTGAAATAGTTGGTCCTGAAAACCCTTGGTATCATGATATTTATACCTTCATCCATGATAAAAATTTTCCTGAAAATATGAATTCCCAACACAAACAAGCCCCCTAACACAACGTGTTTTGTGCTACACCATCCTTTCGACACCTTATATCAAAGAGGCTATGATGGAACTCTCCTAAGATGTCTCAATCAAGATGAAAGCACACCAAACTCTAGTTGAGGTACATGTTGGTATATGTGGTGCACACACAAGTGGCATGGTTTTAGCTAAAAATATTTTATGTGTGGGTTATTATTGGCCCACTATGGATTCTGATGCCTATAAATTTGTCAAGAAATGTTTGGCAGTGTGCCAACAACATGAAATCTCATTCATGCACCTTCACAATCTCTTCAACCAATCACCACACCTTGGCCTTTCTCCCAATGGGGCTCGACCTTATAGGAAAAATCAAACCCACATCTTCGATGGCCATACATTCATTATCACACAACCAAATATTTTACCAAATGGGTAGAGGTCATGCCTCTCACTTATGTCACTAGTACTAATATTTCCAAGTTCATATTTAACCATCTCATATGTCATTTTGACATCCCTTCCTCCATTTTTGATAACAATACATCATTTAAAAATAAAATGTTAAAGAACTATCCAAACACTTCCATATTCATATCCACTTTGTTGGTCCACTCCATATTATCCACAAGTGTAATGGCCAAGATGAAGCATCCAATAAGACACTCAAATCCATCTTGGAAAATATTTTTGATAAACATGGTCACAATTGGCATACACAAGTCTATCTATCCTCTAGCCTATCACACATCTTACCATACTCCAATAAGAGCCACTCCTTTTTCACTTGTATATGGCTTTAAATTTGTATTACCCATAGAGGTTGAGCTCCCATCACTGTATATCCCTAAATATTTGATCAATGAAGATGAATATAGATAGGCTCATCTTGTTGAACTTCACCTCCTAGATGAAAAGAGGCTTAATACCTTAAACCATTTGAAAGTGTATCAAAATCAACTTTTCCACAGCTACAAAAAAAGGATAAAACCCAAATAGTTTGAGATGGTGACCTTGTACTAAAATAAAATTAGAAAAACACAACTAAGGACCGAGAAAAGAAAGGAAAATTTGAACCTAATTGGTTAGGTCCTTATGTTATCACTACAAAATTTGGATCTGGAGCATACAAGTTATCCACTGAAGATGGATAAGAGCTTAAAGACCCATGAATTTGGTTCATCTAAAAATATTATATTCTTGAATCATCCATGAGTACCCTTTGTGTTGGGGGAATTTTGGCACAACCACCTATATCACTCCTTCATCCTATCCATCTTACCAATCTCCCAAACCACTTTTGTCACTTGTTCCTTATAGTTTATATGTTTACCATTTGTTATACTATCCATGTTCACTCATATCCATTTTCATTCATCCCTTGGTCTCATAGAGCTCTTGTGTTCTTATGAATTCTTGGATGGGTCATGGATCACCTAGAGTATCTAAACATTGGCTATCCCTAAACATTCAAAATGTCAAAATCCCTAAACATCCAAATATTCACCGATGCATCTATTTCTAGAGTGGGTGCCTTAAGGGGCCTTCAGAATGGGAATGGTTATTCACGTAACCATTATGGGTTAGAGAGACAAGTACATGAAGAGAGTGTCGTTATTTGTTCTTAGCCTTAGTTTTCCTTGCATTAGTCATATCCTTGTCCCCTTAGGTCTCACACACATTCATTCATTCATGACTTCTTTTTTGCATCCATCATTTACACCTTTTCATCATCCATATTCCATGATCATGACACCTATTTTTACTTTTCATGACACATTACTCTTTTTATCATCCATGATCAACACATCACCCCATGGATGATGGTGTGGTTTATATTTTTTTCCTGGCCAACCATCACCCATGGGATGATCATGTATATATATATATCACATCATCATTTGACATTCATAAGAAAAGGAAAATGAATCATTAGGAACTACCATTTTCTCTGCTCTTTTGTGCCATCTTCACATCTCTCTCCTAGCTCTTGGTTCATCTTGCATCTTTCTTGGATTGGATTGGATACTCTTCTTCTTGGATGGTTGTTTGCACTATTAGGTCACCTATAGTGAGTCTAGGACAAGAATGGTGTTCCCTTCTCCACCTAATAGTGATCTCTCTCTTGGTGTGTTTCTTTAGAGAGATAGATGCATCAGTGACCACCCTACAGGTACAAGGTGAGTTCTCTAACCATCTTTTGTCATTTTCATAGATAAGTTCATTTCTTTTCTTCATTGTGTTATGTTAGCTTAGTATTACATATGTTTGGATGTTAGTTAGCATAGTACTCTTATTCATTATCAGCTCCTTAGCTATCATTACTTTCATTTCAGTTATATCATGCATGCATGTTTGTTTCATTTATTGTTGATCCATACCTCTCCACACCCAACTACCGATATCTCAAGTAGGGTTCCTTCCTCTATCTTGATTGGGCCTTGGAAACCCTAGGTTGACCTAGTGTAGGGATTACTTCCCTCTAGATATGTGACCTAGTGCTCATTGTATCCCTTTAAATATACCCCTTTTATGTCAACGGTTACATGTGTGTTTCCTACTGTTGCCTCGATACCCTTGTAGAACAAATGATTTAGAGTGCAAGTTATTGAGACACATTATTTTGGCATACATACATCTCTGGTGAACCCAACATGAATCCTACAGACCTTTTGATTGAGCACAACTCATTAAAAGCATCCATATTCAAATTTGACTTCATTTAAGCATCCAAAAACCCTAAAAACCCTAAAATTTGTTTGCATAGACACCATCATCCCTGGGGGGATTATTTTATATTTATCTGTCACATCTATTTTTAAGACACCTTGGCCCCTGTGTAGACCCTATTTGCATGGGCGATCTTGTATTTTTTTTTTTCACTTTTAGACACACCATCGGACCCCTTATTCAAGATTTTTGTAGAAGGGTTTGATTTGTTTGTTCTTCTCTATGAATCTATCTCCTTACACCATCAGCCCCTATGTAAACATTCTACAGGGCTGATTTTGTCTAAAGCACAAATTTCCAAGCCTTTTTTCAGCTTCCAAGTTATAAAGATGTCACCTCTGAGGATATTTTTGGCACAATTGAACCCTTGAACTTCTCCATGGGATATTCCTTTATGCCTACATCTCCTCTCCATGCTCCTAAATGTTCTAGTCTCTCATCCTAAAAGCACTAATCTTCCTAGTCACCCCAATCTCACCATGAAACTTTGTCCCCAACCTTATCCCCTCGAATCATCAATTAAAAAGGTCACTCAAGTAAAATGTAATGTGGTTGAGATTGAGAAAATAGATCCTAGATCCATCATTAAAAATCTCAACAACAATGAGTACTTTACCCTGACAAGGATGGAGGTTTTTGAAAGATATCTACCGATGCCATGGAAATGACCATGCCCCATCTTAACCAGGGATTACCATATCATGATCAGACTCCTCCTGTAGGACTAATCAAAATGAATCTCCCAAAACCCCACTAATGAACATGATGACAATCACAAAAAAACACCCACAAACAAAGGTCCTTTTTCTTCTATGGATCCTAACATGGTAATAGTTAAGCTCCTAGATCAGATGGCCTTATCCCAAGCTTACCACCACAACTAGCATGATCCAAAAATGCAAAATCAATGTTTATAGATAACATCTCAAAATTTGGTGCCTATTTGCCTTCTTTACACCCCCTCCATTGGTGGATGCACATGGAATCTATTCCTCCTCCCAATTCGGAGAAAGATGTTACAAACTATCCAAAATGAACCTTTAGCTCCATACATTTGCCATGGACTTGGGAGAGACTGTCCCTACCATCTCTTATGATGGTTCCATGGATCCAACCCTCTATCTCAAGACCTTTGGAAACCTCTACAAAGAATGGATTCAAAAAAACACCTATACAACCACTAAGCTTCTAGAAAAGACTTTCGTAGGTGAGGCATTAGAATGGTATAACCAACTTCCTCCCAACTCGATAGTTGACTTAGAAGGCTTAGTCAAAATCTCTCATCTCTAAGTTTCAGCAACAAGACCTTCCTAAAAAACACTTTACAAAGGTTCATAAACCTTAAGCAAGGGGCTCATGAATCTTCCCAAGGCTTTATTAAGAAATGGAAAACACTTTCCATACAAGCTAATCATAATCTTGATAATCAAATCTTATGCCAAATATTTCTTAAGGCCCTTACACCTACTCTCCAATATAATTTAGGTCCTTCTCTCCCAACACATTGGAGGAATCCCTCGAAACAAAAAAAAGACAAGATCATCTCATGCGTGAATTTGGATGCACTTCCAATTCATCGCCTAAACTTAAAAGCACAACACATGTAATCATCCCTTTCAAATCCTCAAGAGAAAAGGAGTGGGAGAACATCAGGATTCTCCTTGCACCTCCCTTCATACTCCTTTATCTCATGCCAAACTTCTCCAAATGCTTCCCACTCCATGAATAGTTTCCCCCTTCAAAACAAGCCTTGCCTAACTTTAGGGTGATCTATTTTGTTGGTGGCATGCCACTATAGGACATTCTCATAGTGATTGTAAGGACCTTAGGAAGGGAAGCCCTTGACTTCTTCCTTGGATCTTCTTTTGATTACTCTACCATTATACAAGAGCATTATGAGAAATATCAATCTTTAGAAATCTCATTCCAACCATCAAAATAAAGTGTCATAAAAGCCCCATGAACAATATCGTGGGCACCATAGAACCTTCATATGATCAAAGCCTCCTAGATTCTCAATATATCAATGTGGCTAAGGTAAACTATAGATGTAAACCTACCCATAAAGATCTCATTATCAAACCAAAGAAATCCTCTGATAATCCACCATTGCTTGATACTTCCCAAGACCCACCAATGAGGTGGAGCCTGCTCCACAATGAGCCTCCACCATGGTGTCACAAGAAGTACCAAGTAAAGATCCTATCCCACCTTCTTCCGACAAGATAGCTCTAACTAAACCATCATCACATATGGATACATCTTCCATTGTGCCACCACCACCATGGTATCACTATGGAAGCTATTCCAAGCCTAGTTGGAACTTTTTAGATGAGCTAAATTCCCTTACATGCAAAATACCTTTTATGGAACTCATGCATACCTTAGACTTCACATCAAGGTTTCTCCTCCAATAGTTGTAAATATTTGAGGATCCTTCTTGTGTAGCTCCCAAAATTCCTACCACATCCCCAAATCTAGAAATCCATCACATAGAGACTACATGATCATCCTTACAACACTCATGTTTGGGTTGTTTAGCCTTGGAGTTTGTGGAGGATGACATGATTACTAATGAGGTCCTATTTCATGTGGATGACCCACCCTTACTCATTAGTGTTATCATCATTCATGATGCACAAGTGCGTAGGGTCCTGTGGATGAAGGATCGGGAATTAACTTAGCATTTTTCTCCTCATCAAGAATCTCAGCTATTCTATCGATGACCTCAAGCCTACTCACTTGACTTTTCATGGCTTTGAAAAAAAAAAAAAAAACCCATAGGATGTATCTAGTTACCCATCACAAGTTGGACCTAAAATGGTCCACACCAAGCTCATGGTTCTAGATCATCCTCTCTCTTACAACCTCTTATTGGGCTGACCATGGACACACATCACATGCACAATCACATCATTGGGTACCAATGTATTAAATTCATCCATAAAAACCAACACTTTAGGCATGATGTTGATCCCAATCCTTGGGATATCCCAGTACCATTCCTAATGAGCCTTTCCTAATGCCAACTACTCTCGAGATCCAAAGTATTCCCTACCTAGAATTCTTTGATCTTAGGTTGAAATCCAAATTACATTAGTAGATTTAGATGATGAATGAACCTAATGATCTTCAAAAACAATCAACAAAAATAGGTTACCCGATGATATTGTGCATCAATTACCTCTAGTTCTTCTACCTCAAGATCAATTTCCACCTCAAAATGACATGGAGGAGCCAACGAGTGATGCCTCGACCTCCAATCACTTAGAATGCAACAAGTTAGGAATTTCACAACTATTTTTGATCACCCTCCCTTTCACCTAGATATTTTAGCAAGATCGTGTTTTCAGCTAAGGAGGAGGTGCCTAATCTTAAAGGAAAAGGGATTTCCTTCGATAAGAAGATTACATCATTTCACAAGATGAGTCTAGGCACTTGGAAGTATTGCACTACCAATGTTCCTTGGCCCAAATACAATCTTCTCGACTCAAAATATAATACCATCAACACATCTTATGAACCCCCTATCTATGATACTAGTGACAATGAGGATGAGGAAGAAACACTTCCTTACGTTCCTCCTCCCGTTAATCCACCACTCCTCGATACCCCTTGGGTCATCGAGAAAATACTACGCTTCATGCTTCATGTCACACTCCCAAAATAACTCCCACCACCCAAGCTTTTCCAGCTTCTAAGCCTCAACTCACACTCAACACTGGTCTCAAAGTGCTCCTAGCTAGCATGGCCATTGTTGATCCTACACCCAAAGAGGTCACCTTAGATGCTAGGGTATTATTAGATGTATGACAAACCAACTCTCTAGGAAACATAGAGATGGTAGGTGATATGTAGGCCTAGAAATTGATGTAGAATATCATGGGCCTCTCCCTACCTTAGAAAATGATGAGGCTATTCTAGAACTCCTATATGCCGAGAAGATAAACTCCCTTCGACATCATCATAAGTTGGGAAACTTCTTCTAAGAAACCTATGCACTTTGATGATTATGTCACTATTATCGATCCTATCTAGGATGAAGTAGCCAAATTACTTGAGGCCCATATCATTTCCAAGATGGAAATGTTATGTTGGTTGAATCAACCATTAGTGTACATCTTGATGATGATCCCACACATGTAGTCATGCTTGGTGATTTCTTTCCTCACTTACGTGAGCATCACATAGAAATATTACAAAAACATAAGGAGGTATTTGCATGGGGATATGTCGATATGCTGGCATTGATCCTGAAATTATCTCCCATAACATCATCACTTATCCAGATGCTGCTCCCATTTGGAAAAAGATAAGGAAA
The DNA here is from genome assembly GCA_018340775.1 of Taxus wallichiana var. yunnanensis. Classification (NCBI taxonomy): domain Eukaryota; kingdom Viridiplantae; phylum Streptophyta; class Pinopsida; order Cupressales; family Taxaceae; genus Taxus; species Taxus wallichiana. The sequence goes on along the minus strand of CM031235.1, from coordinate 6,099,817 downwards.
TTTCCCTCCCAAGATCAATGATTTATGTCATAAAGAAATCATCAAACTCTTAGATGCAAAATTCATTCGTATGGTGGACTATTTTGAATGGGTGTCCAATATCATCCTAGTTGGAAAAAGGCTACCTTAGCTATCCTCATTTGCATTGAATTTAGAAACCTTAACCTCACTTTCCTAAGGATAACTTTCCTTTACCCTCCATCGATGCCATCATCGACACCACGATAGGGTACAAAATGTTTCTCTTATGGATGGGTTCTCGGGGTATAACCAAATCCAGATTGCTCTCCGAAGATCAACACAAGACTACCTTTACTATGGAATGGGGCACTTATTGTTATGTAAAAATTCCCTTTGGACTCAAAAAAAAATGCGTTGGTGCAACATATCAATGCCATGACACACATCTTTCATGATCTCATACACAAAATCATCAAAGTCTATGTGATGATCTACTCATCAAATATCGATGCACTGATGATCACGCTCATGACTTAGACATTGCCTTAGGATGCCTTCTGCAAATACAAGGTTCACCTCAATCCTAGAAAATGCATATTCAAGGTGACACATGAGGAAAACTCCTAGGATTATTAGTATCTAATGTGGTATCGATGTCGACCAACAAAGATTAAAGCTATCCTCGACATGCCATGACCATCCTCCATAGTAGACATACGCACTTTTCTCAAAAAACTTGGGGCAATCCGATGATTTTTCCCCAAGTTTACCTATCACACTCATGCCATAAATAACCTACTTCAAAATTCTACCAAACTAGAATGGACCAAAGATTGTCAACAAGCATTGACAATATGAAACACTCTTTATCCTCATTACCAACATTACAACCTCCTTCACCAGATCGACCTTTTCTATTATATACCTCTTCACTCTAGTGGTGTCGTGGGGAAATGTTAGCACATGAAGATGAAAAGGGAAAGGATCATGTCATCTATTATGTTAGTCGAGCCTTACTAGACTATGAAACATGATATACATCCATTGAGCGTGATCTTGTTTAGCCATATATTATGCAGACTACAAAATTACATCACTATATGTTGTATCAAACCACCTATGTCATTATCCATACAGATCCCTTACGACACTTCTTCTCACATGCTATCCTCCCCATGGATCACATTGGGAAGTGGATGGCCCTCTTATGGAATTTGACCTCTCACATCATCACACACGAAGGGCGGTAAAAGGCCAAGTCATAGTAGACCAATTGGCTTCACCCCCATCTCTGCTCCTCAACCCATTCATGATGCATTACCCGATGAGGACATCCTCCTCATTTGAGGGCATAAACAATGCTATTTCCATAAAATACTACTATTATAGCTTCACTGGATGGTCTTGAGGCAAATCCTTGATGCAAGTGTTGAACACTTCCCTTCACCAAAAACCAAACCAATGGCCACAATCATTGAGGAGGAGGTCACCATTGATCTCCATGAGGATACATGGACATTACACTTTGATGGGGAAAAGTTCCTCCAAGGAGCTGGGGCAGGTTGTGTTCTCACCGATCCCTCTGGCCAAAATTTCCCTCTCTCCTATCGACTCGAGTTTGAAATCACCAACAACATATGGTGGAATATGAGGCTCTTATCTTAGGTATACAATGTTTCCTTAGCTAAGGTGTCTCCTATCTTCATGCCATGGGGGATTTAGTTGGTATGTTGTGTATTTTTATAAGTTAGTGGTGCATATCAATGTCACAAAAAACCTTAAATATTATCATGACTTAGTCAGGAATTAACGCCACATCACTTCACTTCATTTACCATGAATCAATCCACATGAAAAATAATTCCTTGGCGTGGGATTATTTTTGGATGTCTATACATCAAGTATGCCATTAGTGGTATGTTGACATCGTTAATTTATACAATACCAACTTTCACATTTGATTCTCTAAAGATAAAATGCTCTTAAATAATACTTAAAGATCCATCAAACTATCAACTTCACTTCACCTCCTCCAAAATCAAGGATGTTTTAGAAGAAATTGCCATTCCAGTGGTCATATTGCATGCAAGTGCCTACAGTTACTATTAGCCACACTTAGAATATGTTGACTTTACCAAAAAGTGTCGACTTTCATACAATACTAGACCTCCCCCGGATGATATGATTCCCAACCCCGACCCTTGATATATGGGGAATATGGAAAATTAGGCCTCGATCTTAAGATGGTCATGTACATCATTAAAGATGACATATTATATTATTGAAGCCAACTTCACCAAAGGCACCCTACATCAAATTCATTAACAAAAATGATTTTCCCCTTGAATTCTTACCATCAAGCACAATGGGGGACTTTCAAATGCAAATAAATGAAGAAATCAGTGCTACTATGTTCAAAATCAAACATCGATTCTCAACACCATATCATCCACAATGCAATGGACAAGCCAAATCTACAAATAAAATTCTCAACAAGATATTAAAAAAAATGTGAATCACGCACATATTGGCATATGAAAGCTATATCCTACATTATGGGCATACCACACCAAGTGTCCATATGGCCACTAGGGCAACCCCATTTTCACTTACCTATGGAGCTGAGGTGGTCCTTCCACTCGAGGTGGAACTCCATCCGCTCCATTTCCTTTCATGGTATCATTCCAGATGAGGAACTCTATGAATCACATCTCCATGACCTGACCTATTAGAAGAATGACGTGATAGAGCATACACTTGTAATCAAAAAAAAAAAAAAAAAACTTCCTTCAAACAAGTATAACAAACTTATTCATCCCGCATACTTTCGACGTGGGTGACCTTGTTCTTAAACTTGATTATACACATGATAAAGAAGGCAAATACGCTCATAAATGGTGGGGTCCTTACCTCATCAAATATATCATAGGTCCTAACACATATCATCTTCAAACCAATGAAGGCCACATCTTCAAAGAACCAACGAATGCTCAATTCCTCAAAAAATTCACACATGAAGAAACTCGGGAGTTTCGGTACTCAACTACATCTCTCGCCATTCTTCTCAAATTCATTACTTCATCAACCTTCTTTGACAACATTATCAACATTTTGGATTTTTACACCCCAACCTTTCCTATTGAATCACCGTGGTATTATGCACATCCTCGCTTAGGCTCATGGTCTTGTTTGGAATTTTTTTTATCTAATAACCTTAACATCTACCTTATGGTTTTTTGCACTTTTCATCATTGTTATCCACCCTTGGGATAATCATCCATCTTATCTTTATGTACACCTTTGGGTTTATGACAATTTCTCTTTGTAACTTCTACCATATGGTTTTTTGCACTTTTCAACATTGTTATACCCATCGCTTGGCTATGACACTATGATCTCTATGACACCATACCATCACACAAACATCTCGACACTATGACATGACATCCATCCCATGGACCCCTAACTAGGTGATTTATGTCTTATTTTACTGATGATCCTCTAGTGTTTCCTTTCAATTTTTCTTCTCAAGGTTCTTGCAACATGGATTGTGCCCACACGTGGCAGGACGAGTGACACTATTAGGTACACATTGGTGGGTATATTTCATTTTAGCTAGTCCTTTCAACACTTCTTTATGTACTTACTTTCAGTATTGGTGTTACAGACTATTTATTTTCATTGACCACCCATGTTTTGCTATTGTGACATGCGGTGATCAATGGGGCATATGTATACACCTAATTTTTTTTCATTTTCATCTTTCATACTGTTACTAATAATTTCTTTGTGTAGATAAGGGTCATTGATGCATCTATTTCTAGAGCGGGTGCCTTAAGGGGGTCTTCCAAGAATGGGGAATGGTTATTCACGTAACCATTATGGGTTAGAGACAGTACATGGAGAGAGTGTTGTTATTTGGTCTTAGCCTTAGTTTTCCTTGCATTAGTTATCCTTGTCCTCTTAGGTCTCACACATTGCATTCATGACACTTTTTTCATCTCATCACTCTACACCTTGTTCATCCATCTATTTGATCCACGACACCTATTTTTCACTTTTCACATTGGATTTTATCATCCATGGCCAACCATTCGCCATGTGGAAGATTGGTGTCGACATTTGATTTCCCTTGCTAACACCATCGCTCACTTGCGATTATGAGGCATATACATATACATCACATTTGACATTCATAGAGAAAGGAATCCCAAATCTTAGGAACTTCCATCTGCTCTTTATTTTGTGCCATCTTCACACCTATTTTCCTAGCTCTTGGTTCATCTTGCATCTTACTTGGATTGGATTGGACACTCTTCTTCTTGATGGTTGCTTGCACTATTAGGTCACCTATAGTGAGTATAGGATAGGAACGATGTTCCCCTTCTCCACCTAATAGTGATTCTCTCTTGGTGTGCTACTTCTCTGGAGAGATAGATGCATCAGTGACCACCCTATAGGTACAAGGTGAGTGCTCTAACCATCTTTTGTCATTTTACATAGATAATTTCATTTCCTTCCCTCATTATGCTATGTTAGCTTAGTATTACATATGTTTGGATGTTAGTTAGCATAGTATTCTTACTAATTATCAGCTATTTATCTATCATCACTTTCATTTCAGTTATATCATGCATGTTTGTTTCATTTATTGTTGATTTATACTTCTCTACACCTAACTACTAATATCTCAGTAGGGTTCCTTCCTCTATCTTAATCGCGAGCCTTGGAAACCCTAGGTTGACATAGTGTATGGATTACTGACCCTCTAGATATACGCAACCCTAGCGCTCATTCTAGCCCCTTTAAGTCTACCCCTTATATGTTGGTACATGTTTTTCATATTCTTTGCCTCGATACCTTGTAGAACAAATGATTTAGGAGTGCAATTTATTGAGACAAATTCTTGGCCACGAATACAAATCTTGACTCTCATTTACTCCCTTGCATATATCCTTACTTGGAGGCAATGACCCAATCAATCCCAAATCATTTTACCCTATGCATGTTTCCTTTTGAGGGTGAAACCAAATCACTCAATATTCACTTTGGAACCCATTAGGCATAAAGTTAAGTGTCTTTATATATAGTTGTGTTGCATTGTTACTTTTCTTGGTAAATTGTTTGACCAATTACAAGTTTATTGTTTGTCATATTGGTTCATTTATAGCCATGGTGCGAACATCTACTATGTATATTGGGTGTTTTTAACTTTTCTTAGTTAATTGTTTGACCAATTACAAGTTTATTGTTTGACATCTTGGTTCATTTATGATCATAGTGCCAACATTTACTATGTATATTGGGTGTTTTTACCTTTCTGTTTGGTGTGTGTGTGTGTGTTTATGCACATAATGGGTTGATCATCATGGTTCTTTAATAATCATGGTGCTAACTCTATTCGACAAAACCAAAGCAGGTTTCTCTCAAATACAAACTAGGAATAAAAGCTCAAGCTACAAGAAATGTTATTCATATCATCATTACATTCATTCAAGAATTGAGGGAGTGGATAGCACCTTCATAAGGGTTTTGATCTAACCTCACTATTTTAGTTGTGCCTATCAACCAAGGTAAGAGAACCTATATTGCAGCCCCTATATGGTAAGGAGATGGAGATATCCTTGTATTTTGTGTATGATGTGGAGGAGGCTTTGTGAAAACATGATCAAATATCCATTATCCAAACTCAAAGGAGTTGTCACTACTAAATGATGGAAATGTTTTCAAAACAAAGCTAGAGCTGCTAAAGACATGATAAAACCCTGATCAACTTTGTGCATTTTTGTGAAAGGATTGAATTCTTTTGTGGACACACAATGCAGATGCAGGGGTATTGTAGGTAGGATGAGTTAGTTTAAAGTGAAATTATGATGAGAGATGTTGGGACAAGAGTAGTTAGGAGTCATCACCTTCTTTGGGAAACCTTGCAAAAGAATTACAACACCTAAACAACAGAGATATTTCAATGAATTTGAAGTGCTCTTTCAACTAGGATGTGTGCACATATGGATGCCCAAATCTGCACTATTCCATACAAAATTTGATAGCCTGCCACAAAGGCTTGAAGCAAAATATCAATAAAGCATTCGAAACCCTTGTTAGATCATGACCTAAGGTACACCCAAAGGTTTACAAACACCCTCAATTTACAAGGAAGGTAAGATGAATTTAAATCTGTTTATCTCCACTCAAATGAATGCTCTTCTGAATGGAAGATTGCAGATGCCTTCAAACCCTCTACAAGAAATGAGACCATGTATGACCAATAAAGATCCCAAACACAAGATTGCAACATGAGCATGAAACACAAATTGAAAACATACTGAAATACAAGTGTATGCAAGCTTTGCCAAGAGATAAAACCAGTTAATCCAAGAATTTGATCAAATATATCAGCAAGGGAATGTTATTTAGACAATCTCAAAGCTTGTTGATGGCTTTACAGCTGAAACCAACTCAACATGATGAACATTTGATGCAAACTGGAATAAAAATGGCTCTCAGGTAGTTTCTCCAAAAGGAAATGGACTTCTTCCAGTTTTCCCTGTGAAAATTCTTCTCTCTTTCTCCAAAATTCTCAACAGACTTACAAAATGTTTCCAAACTACATGATATACCCTATGCCAACTTGGATCCTTGCATCCCAAGCAAAGAATATGCCAAAGGGATCAAATTTGTTACAAAACCCTATCCATTTGATGAAAAATGATATAAAATTGTGAAAAACTCGCCAAATGCCGAGATGCACAAATATTTTAAAATATTGCATGAACTCAGATCCTTATCCATCCTAGGGTCACGTTTTTGGCATTCCACCATGCCAACATGCATTTGCAATCATTTTTCACCTTTTCCCTCACCATTTTTAACTCTGCAACTTTTTACTTTCACCTTTCACGTGTTTTTTCACGGGTGAGGAAAATATTTCATGAAAAACACTATAGGCACCGAATCAGCTCAAAATAAATGGTGCCATTGTGTTCAAAAGGCTGAAGGGATGTAGATTCATATAAAATTTCATGTGTTTTGGTGCAAAAATGATGATTCCACACTTCGAGCTCCAATGGCGCCCAAAAATGAAAATGCATAAAGAACGTTGATTAAAATCAACTTTAAAATTCCTCCTCCGTGTCTTGATGAGATCATCATGATGATATCCAAAATATATCTTCTTTTTCTTTGGATGGGGTGGGACACGTGTCCAAATATGATGGGGCGAGCCCCAATCCTAAAAATGCATTTTAAACCTTTTTTGACTTTGGGAAAATTTTGAAAATTTTCCCCGCGAGCCCCCGGATGCGCCACGTGTCCTCTCTGTGGGCCTTCACCAAAACCATGGGCCAATTTGATGAATTTTACCACTTTTTTGAGAAAAGGAAAATTTTCTCAAAATTCCCCGGGCCCGAACACCCTGCTGCCTTCTTCCGCCACGTGTCTCCCCATTCATTGATGCGGAGGCCAACCCTCCAAATTCTTCCTTCAAACCTCCGCAAGCATCAAAACTTCATGGGCCCGAGCTTTTTCCTTTTTACCTTTGAAATGTGCCATGTGTCTCTATCCTATTGATGATGGAGTGGAGCACGACCTCCAAATTTTTCCATGGGTTTATTTTTCACCTTGAGATTTTTGCCAAAATTTTGCAAAATTTTCAACTTCCTCTCCGTGCTCCAAACCTCCGCCAAATTTAGGACACGTGTCCTGTTTTCATTGGATGCGGGCCTATTCTTCATTTTTACCTTTTACACCAAGGGTAAAAATTCCCAAAAGTTTTCAAGCCCCCCCCATTCCCACTTCTCCTCCCATGACACGTGTCACCTTCCCCTATTGTCGTGGGCCTTTCTGGCAAAAAATTGATTTTAGCATCTTAAAGCCAAAACTTCAAACTCCTCCAAGTCTTCCGCCCATTTCTCCATTTCATCCCCATGCATACGTGTGTTTTGTGATTCATGCGGATCTCAGGTTCAAAATGTTACTTTGAAATTTTCCTCCAAAGGCAAAAATCCAAAAATTTCACAACCATCCCCCTCTCCTTTCGCTCTCATCCTCCCGGACACGTGTCCACCTTCCCATTGGATGGGGGGCCTCAGGAAAATTTTTCCCCGACATTTTGAAGCCAAAAAATTTTCAAAATTTTTCAAAGTCCTCCCAACCCCTCCGCCCGATCCTCCCGACACGTGTCATCATTCCATGGGCATGGGCCTTCGGGAAAAAATTTTTGATTTTGAGAATTTTGAGCCAAAAATTGAAAAAATTTCAACTGACCCACCCCCCCTGATCTCCATGACACGTGTCACCCTCCCCATTGGGCACGGGCTCACGGGCCAAATTTTTTCCTGAGACATCTTTTCAAAAGTCAAAAACAAAAAATTTTCCCAACTCCCACGCCACCCGCCTGCCCTCCCCGTGCCACGTGTCATCATGCCATTCATCGTGGGCCTTGGGAAAAATTTGATTTTGAGAATTTTTCAAAAATGAAGCAAAATTTTCTAAGTGACCCCACCACCTAATGATCCATCTCAACCAATCAAATCATGCCACGTAGCACACCATTGTAACATCATGGGGGCATGGACAAAATTTTTTCCTTTTGCAAAAATTCAAAAAATGACAAGTTAGCAATGTTTTTCCCACATATCCCGACCAATGAGAGCCTGCCATGTCAGCATAAATGTTGCAATGATAAATTTGATGGGTAGAACATGCCCGTATGCCCGTCAAAATGCAAAAAAACGTAGGGATGCCTCTGAAATCAAATTTTTTCACAAGGAAGGTGGATTTTTTGGTTTTGAATCCAATGAAACATGATTTTACAATGATTTAGGCCTGGGGAGTGAAATTTCACCTTCACAAAAATGGAATTTGATCAAACAAGTTTTTTCATGATTTGACAAAGGGAAAATAATATGGCCCAAAAATGAAAAATTAGGGCACAATAAAGGGGAAACTTGGATTTTGTTTTAAATTTAGGGTAAAATAACAACATTGAGGGCATTTTCAAAGGCATTCAACTGGAAAAATGAGTTACAGATCATAGACTCATGAAGCCAAAAAATGAAACGTTTTGAGACAAAAATGGTCATGGAAAACAAGGCAGTGTGCAAACCAATAATTGCACCAACATTGGCTCCTTCTTGGGGATGGGCACTCCCAACGAGTGCCACAAGATCACAACGTAGACCAAGTGCCAAAATCCATTGGGCAAGGAGTCAAAACATGCAGAGCAGCCCAAAAACTAGAATTTCCACCAAAAACAGACCGAGAAAACCACACCAACAATGGTTGCCAAGGAAAAGGGAAAACCACAAGCCAACAACAACAAGAACAAGGAAAAGACAAAACAAAAACAAGGGCTATACAAAATGTACAACTTGTGCATACCTCACATGGGGATTTAATCCAAGAAATGTTTTAAATGTCTGCCATTAACAAGAAGCTCCAAGCAAATCCCCATCCAAATCCTTGAGAAAAAATGTATTTTCTCCAATCCTGATATCAATGGCATAAGGGCCCATCCATAGAGCATCAAACTTGCCATGCTTGCCCTTGTCTTCATGCCTACTATCCCACAAAAAACTAGATCTCCAACACTGAAAGCTCTAGGGGTGACCTTCTTATCAAACAACTTCTTCAATTTCTCCCTAAACCTGACATGCCTTTGATGAGAAGCTCTCCTTTCTTCATCCAACTCAATGATCTGATTGATTCTTGATTCATATGGGCCATGCTCTTGATCTTCCAACTGCTGAGAAAACTGAAAAGTGGATAATTGCAGGTGTAATGGCAGCAAAGCCTGAGTTCCATACACCAGTTCAAATGGACTTTTACCAGTTGCTCTTTTTGGAGTTATCCTATCAGCCCAAACTACAAATTTCAACTGTTCTCCCCACTTCTTCTTGTTGATTTCCAAGGTTCTTCTAATGATCTTGAGCAAGTTTTTGTTACTTGATTCAGCTTGCCCATTCCCTTGTGGGTTGTAGTTTGAAGAATAGGTCAGATTTATCCCATATTCATTGCACATTGCCATCAAAGGCTTGGCTCTAAAACACATAGCATTATCAGACACAATCTTAACTGGAACCAAATCTACATATGATATGATTCAACAAGAAATCCATTACCACTTGGTGTGTTGCCTTTCTAGATGGAATTGCCTCAACCCATTTTGTAAAATAATCAGTTGCTACAAGGATCCATTTGTAACCAGCACTAGAAGGATCTGAAATCTCACCAATAAAATCCATTCCCCATTGTTTGAAAGGAGCTTCAACTGATACAGGCTGCAAAGGAAGGGAGCCTGAAGCTTTCAATCTTCCTAAAAAATGTTGGCACTTATCACACCTTCTAACTAACCGGTTTGCATCTTTAAAAAGAGTTGGCCACCAATAACCAGCTCTTAAAATCTTATGTGTTATCACTCTCCCAAAAAAATGTCCTCCACAAACTCCCCCATGGAAATCAGCAATCAACTTGGGAGCTTCATCTTCAGTTATGCATTTCAAGAGGACACCTTCAGGGTTCTTCCAAGCCAGCCCAAGGTCTGTTATGACATATTTCTGAGAAGCCAGCTTGAGGGCTCTTTTCTGATTTTTATTTAAGTGACTGGGACAACATAAGTGCTTGAGGTAATAGACCACATCCTTGTACCACTTAATTCATCAATTTGTCAAGGAGATCTGCCCTTTCTTCCCCTAGCTGATTCACTTCTACATTCTACAAATTACTCTCAGCCATGAGTTTGGCAAGACCTAAACCTCTTACCAGCTTTGTTGTTTGGATATCCATATCATACTCTTGTAATTTGTTAACCCATCTACATCTCTTGCTTGATATCTCCATGTCAGATAAGATGTCTTTAACCATGGTGTGGGGAACATAAGCAACAACCTTTGAACTCAAAATGTAGGGCCTGAAAATCTTTGTTGCTTTTACTAATGCAAATGCTTGTTTCTCCATAATTGTGTACCTCAATTCAGCTACTCAGTAAAGCCTTGCTAAAGAAAGCAATAGGCCTCTCTCAGCTCCATTTTCATCCTTTTGTAGCAAAACTGAAGCAATAGTAAATTCAGATGCAAAAAGAGAAATTTGGAAAGGCATCTTATAGTTTGAGCTGCCAAAAAATGGGTGCATGCTTGAGTGCATCCTTTATTCCTTCAAAAGCTTGGATGGCAGCCTTTTCCCACTTAATAACTTGATCCTTTCTTAGCATGCTTGTGATTGGAAGAGTTAACTCAAGCAAAATTAGAGACAAACCTTCTAATGAAATTGATTTGGCCAAAGAAAGATTGATACCCTTCTTGGTTCTCGAATAGGCACCTTGCTGATTGCTTCCACTCTCTCAGGGTCTATCATAACACCTTCTTTAGATACAATATGTCCCAGAAACTTGGCCTTTTTGCACACCAAAATGACACTTCTTTGGATTAAGTGAAATGCCATACTCTCTACATCTGATCAGCATCTTCTCTAGGTGTTGCAAATGGTCTCGCTCGCTGCCTTGAAAAAATAGTCACATCATCTTGTAAACCGCAATAAACTCATTGATATAACCAAGCAAAAGGCAACATCCATTGCCCTCTAAAAAGTAGCACCAGCATTCATCAATCCAAAAGGCATCCTTACAAAAACATAAGTCCCCCAAGGAGTAGTGAAGGTTGTCTTAAGTCTTTCTGATTCTTTGACAACTACTTGATTGTATCCAGAGAAACCATCCAAAGTAGAAAGCATTTCTGACCCTGTTACAAGCTGCAACATATTCTCCATGTTTGGAAAAGGATAGTTGTCCTTCATAGATGCTTTGTTTAGATTCCTAAAATCCACACAAAGTCTGATATCTCCATTCTTCTTTCTAACTGGCACAAGGTTGGCAACCCAAGAAGAGTATCTAGTAGGCTGAATGATGCCACCATCTCTCAATTTCTTCAACTCTTCTTGCATTTTCATGGAAAGTAGTGGGTTAATAGGCCTTTGTTTTTGTCTAAATGGCTTGGTTTTAGCCTCAAGAGGGATCTCATGCTGAAATAAATCTTCTCTATATGCCTTCAACTCTGAATAAGACCAAGCAAGGTAGTCTTGATATTTCTTTAAAAGTTGGGCATAGGACTATTTTTCTTCTTTGCTGAGATGACTGCCCAACCAGATCTTCCTTGGTTTGTCTTTAGTTCCCAAGTTGTGCTCTTCCACATCCCTTGAAGTAGACATCTTTCTATTAATGATGCAATCAACATTGCTAAAATTGGATTCAAGTGCAACAAGACCTTAGGAATGGTATTTGTTTTCAATTGTATAATATCCTTGTCAAACAAAGTTTCTCTACCTTCATTCATGCACACCATTGGTTCCCAATCAATATTCTGACCAGTAAAACTCTCCTTGGCATTGTAAGAATCTCAACACTTGTGCATCATCATCAAAAATCTGCCAATGTTTCACATTATCGGGACACTGGCCTTGTTAGCACTTCAACATCATATTCACAAAAAGGTGAAAAATGGTGCAATTATCAAATCTAGAACCAAGAACAGCCAGCTTATCAGCAGCAAGCATTAAGACTTCTATCATGGTAAACAATGTTAAAGGAATCAAACATTTCAATCAAGTCCCAAACAACATGCTTATATTGTTTCATACGCTGATTTTTTGTAGCATACAACTTTCTTACTTGCTTGACAACCAGCTCTGAATCTCCTTTAGCAACAATATCCTTTACTCCATACTTCCATGCAATCCTTAATCCCAATAATAATGCCTCATACTCAGCAATGTTGTTAGTACATTCAAAATTGAGCTTGAAGGAAAAAGGAAACTCTTCTAAACTAGGGGAAACCAACACTATACCAGCACCATTTCCAACTTTGGAGCAAGCTCCATCAAATAGTAATGTCCATGGAGAACCTACCATACCAAGGCACTCTGATTTGTCCATCTTATTCTCTTTTCCATCAGCAAAACCAATGAAATTGTCAACATCTACATCAGCAAACAACACTTCATAAGAAGCATTGTTGGGATCTTCAATCAAGTGTAACATCTTCTTTTCACCATAGAGTTTGACAAGGCCCTCAATGGGAATGGTGGCATAGGACATGTCCATTTGAACACTACCACCAACACTTGCAGCCCACTTCCTTGACAAAAGCATACCCCATTTGGCAGGGCAGTCAACAATTACAACATCAAGTTTTAAATTCTTACCCGGATAGGCTGCAAGTTGCACTACTAAACCCTTCACACATCCAACAACCGGAACTTCCCTTGAATCCATGGCTGTACACTTCCCATATGCTGTCACCTTGATATCCAACTCATTCATAACTTCTAGAGGCATAACATTACATGATGCACCGGAATCAAACATGCAATTGTGAAGCAACCTACCTTTTATGAGAAAAGTTGTGAAGAATGGATCAACATTCAATTGGGAATCAACCAAGGATGTCCCCAAATACACTTCAGGTGCCTCTCCAAGATCTTCCATTGGTGGTGGTGTTTCAGGGCCAGCAATGCTTTGAAGAGGATTCTCAACAACATTTACATTTCTGCTTGGTATAACTCTTTTCTTCTTTCAATCCCAAGTATTCAAAAGCTCTTTTCTTGTGTTCAGGAATTCTAAGCAATTCAATAATGGGAACACTCACTTTAATTTGGCTCAATACCTGGGCTATATCATATGGAACATTCTTTGGCAAAACAACATTGGAAGGGAAACAAGAAGGTTCATCAGATGGAGAAGTATTCTTGGCAGCCTGGGCATGGAGAGGACTGATATTTTTGCATGGGACAACAGGGTTCTTAGCAATTGTTTCTCTTCTAGGATTATCTTTGGGAATGCTTGTGAGCAAGGGTGTCTTTGGCTTGGCTTGAGGACCAGCTCCTCTAACAACTTTACTTCTAGTATTGTACTCTTTTTCTTGACCAACCACAACATTCATTAACAATTGTCTATCTTCCTCCGAAGGAATACCACCATCATACTTCTTGATCATTAAAGCCCTTAGATATTCAAAGTCATTATTAGGAATTTCAAAGGCCTGAACTACATCTACATCATGAGTTTGAGGAAGAGAAAGAAATGGTACCCTCTTTATGCAATCCCAAAAGGTTGCAGCAGTCCTTGCACTTATCACATCTGTTGATGTTGCTGCTTGTTGTGAGCCTGAAGAGCTGCCCATCATACAAATGTCATCATCCATTTCATTCTCATTATCATCATTAATATCTTGCTGGTCCATTTCACATGGTGGATGAGGAAGAAAACATCTATCACACCAATCCATATCAGCAACTTCTTGAACAACAACAACTCTTGCAAATGAGGGTCATGCACCACTCTATTTTCACGTGCTTGGGGTTGTCTATTTGCAGATCCAATAAGCCCTTTACCTCTATCATCTTGTCTTTGATCACCCCTAGGATGATTGCCAAATCTATCATGGTTTTGAGTTCTTTGTTGTCCTTGTGAACTTTTCCCAATTCCTTTCTCAGCCTGGGCTAATTTGTAGGAAATTTCTTTGACAACCCCTGCCAAAGTCTTGACAACATCTTCCAAATCAGCACCCTTGCTAGCTTGAGGCTTCTCAGGGTTTATCAGCTTCACACCATCCCTCTTAAGTGGTTTACCAACAGCTTTAATATTATTTTCAATTTGAAGTGCCATGGTGAAAGCTTGCCTCAAGTTTGTAGGATTTTTGTCTCTCAAGTAATAGGCTACCTTTTTATCAAATGCATCTGCATATTTGATCAAGCAAGATTCATCACAAGGCCTCAAAATTACAGGCAGCCTTCTCAATGTCTTATTAAATCTTGTATTGAAATCATGAACGGTCTCATTAGGGTTCTTCTTGATGTTCTCAAACTCGGATAGAAGGAACCTTGGATCTGTTTTGTCTCCATATTGTAATCTGAATGCATTACTCATCTCAGTCCATGAATCAATAGAGTTATCAGGAAGAGCTTTATACCAATCTCTTGCATCTTCCTCAAGTGTATGGATAAACAACTTGATATACACATCCTCAAATTCTATTTCAAAGTCTTCCATCATGTTAACAAAGAGTTTGAGATGTTGATCTCCAGTTATGGCATTGTTACCTTGGAATTTTGGTAACCTATTTCTCACATCTTGTGGGACAACATTTGGATAACCATCCATTCCTCCAAAATTTATAGGACCAAAGGTGTTTACAACAAATGGAGGTCTAGGTTGAGCCATATTGTTTGGTGGGGGTGATCTTGGAGGTGAAACAAGCTGATGAGGAGTAATAATGGGTCTGATTGGAATAGATGAATGATATTTAAAATGATAACCCCCCAAAGGCTCTCTCTCTTGATAGACTTTAGCAAACTTAGAAACCACAGGAGCAGATTTAGGAGCAAGTTTTTTAAATACACAAGAAGGTCCCTCACCTGATGGAGAATGAAAATCAAGCAAGAAGATTTCTTGAATCAGATCTACTTGAAGAGGAATTATAATCTTCAATGACAGGCTGCTCTCCTTCAAATTCAACTATGGGGATTCCTTTCCTTGCAACCAAATCACCAACCACTTTCCACACTCTTCTTCCTTCTAGTTCTGAGCTTCTTGATTCGGTGAGCAACTTCTTAGAAGAGTCCTTGATGAAGAGGGATCTCCTTCCCTCCAGTTTGATAGATTTAAACAACAAGTTTCAAATGATAAAATGTGTTAGACAACTGGTATTTCAAGATCCCAACAAAGCATGGAGTCGCCACCAAGGATTTTCACCTTAGTTGTGCAAGAAAGCACTAAAAATATTCTGTCAAATGCATGCTATACTGAAAACTTGTAGGGATTTACAAATCAGATTTTCTTCTTCTTAATTCAACCAAAAACAGTGCATCCAAATCATATAAACTGCTGGTAGATGAGGAGAGCAGGCTGAGTTTGAAGTCTTTCTTACCCAAAACATCCAGATCTGAAGTATGAAATGATATCTCAAGAATGTAACAACTCAAATACTTGATCACACAAATGCTCAAACCTTTCAAGTACTTCAAAACCACCAAGAAATTGCAAGAAGTCCCCAGAAATGGCGCCACTCGGGTGTTGGTATCCAGATTTAATCTCCTTCACAACTTGAACAACATCATGAATCTGCACAAGACACTCAAGGATAGATAGATGTTTTATATGTCGTTTGTAGCTGGGGATCACACCTATCTGCTTGTTTGCATTCAAGAATTGAGGGAGTGGATAGCACCTTCATAAGGGTTTTGATCTAACCCTCACTATTTTAGGTTGTGCCTATCAACCAAGGTAAGAGAACCTATATTGCAGCCCCTATATGGTAAGGAGATGGAGATATCCTTGTGTTTTGTGTATGATGTGGAGGAGGCTTTGTGAAAACATGATCAAATATCCATTATCCAAACTCAAAGGAGTTGTCACTACTAAATGATGGAAATGTTTTCAAAACAAAGCTAGAGCTGCTAAAGACATGATAAAACCCTGATCAACTTTGTGCATTTTTGTGAAAGGATTGAATTCTTTTGTGGACACACAATGCAGATGCAGGGGTATTGTAGGTAGGATGAGTTAGTTTAAAATGAAATTTTGATGAGAGATGTTGGGACAAGAGTAGTTAGGAGTCATCACCTTCTTTGGGAAACCTTGCAAAAGAATTACAACACCTAAACAATAGAGATATTTCAATGAATTTGAAGTGCTCTTTCAACCAGGATGTGTGCACATATGGATGCCCAAATCTACACTATTCCATACAAACTTTGATAGCCTACCACAAAGGCTTGAAGCAAAATATCAATAAAGCATTTAGAACCCTTGTTAGATCATGACCTAAGGTACACCCAAAGGTTTACAAACACCCTCAATTTACAAGGAAGGTAAGATGAATTTAAATCTGTTTATCTCCACTCAAATGAATGCTCTTTCGAATGGAAGATCAGATGCCTTCAAACCTCTACAAGAAATGAGACCATGTATGACCAATAAAGATCCCAAACACAAGATTGCAACATGAGCATGAAACACAAATTGAAAACATATTGAAATACAAGTGTATGCAAGCTTTGCCAAGAGATAAAACCAGTTAATCCAAGAATTTGATCAAATATATCAGCAAGGGAATGTTATTTAGACAATCTCAAAGCTTTTGATGGCTTTACAGCTGAAACCAACTCAACATGATGAACATTTGATGCAAACTAGAATAAAAATGGCTCTCAGGTAGTTTCTCCAAAAGGAAATGGACTTCTTCCAGTTTTCCCGTGAAAATTCTTCTCTCTTTCTCCAAAATTCTCAACAGACTTACAAAATGTTTCCAAACTACATGATATACCCTATGCCAACTTGGATCCTTGCATCCCAAGCAAAGAATATGCCAAAGGGATCAAATTTGTTACAAAACCCTATCCATTTGATGAAAAATGATATAAAACTGTGAAACAACTCGCCAAATGCCAGAGATGCACAAATATTTTAAAATATTGCATGAACTCAGATCCTTATCCATCCCAGGGTCACATTTTTGGCATTCCACCATGCCAACATGCATTTGCAATCATTTTTCACCTTTTTCCCTCACCATTTTTAACTCTGCAACTTTTTACTTTCACCTTTCACGTGTTTTTCACGGATGAGGAAAATATTTCATGAAAAACACTATAGGGCACCGAATCAGCTCAAAATAATAGTGCCATTGTGTTCAGAAGGCTGAAGGGATGTAGATTCATATAAAATTTCATGTGATTTGGTGCAAAAATGATGATTCCACACTTGGAGCACCAATGGCGCCCAAAAATGAAAATGCACAGCAACCGTTGATTAAAATCAACTTTAAAATTCCACCCTCCACGTGTCTTGATGAGATGATATCAAATATTCTTCCTCTTTTCTTTGGATGGGGTGGGACACGTGTCCAAATACCATGGGGCGAGCCCCCAATCCTTAAAAATGCATTTTGAACCTTTTTTGACCTTGGGAAAATTTTGAAAATTTTCCCCGTGAGCCCCCGGATGCGCCACGTGTCCTCCTCGTGGGCCTTCACCAAAACCACCGGGGCAATTTGATGAATTTTACCACTCCACTTTTTTGAGAAAAGGAAAATTTTCTCAAAATTCTCCGCGCCCGAACACCCGCTGCCCTCTCTCGCCACGTTCTCTCATCTCATTCGATGCCTGGAGCCAACCCTCCAAATTCTTCCTTCAAACCTCCGCAAGCATCAAAACTTCATGTGGGCCCGAGCTTTCCTTTTTACCTTTTGAAATGTGCCATGTGTCTCTATCCTATTGGATGTGGAGATGACCCTCCAAATTTTCCGTGGGTTTATTTTTCACCTTGAGATTTTTCGCTAAAATTTTGCAAAATTTTCAACTTCCTCTCCGTGCTCCAAACCTCCGCCAAATTTAGGACACGTGTCCTATTTTCATTGTGGTGGGCCTATTCTTCATTTTTTACTTTTACACCAAGGGTAAAAAGTCCCAAAAGTTTCTTCGGCCCCCATTCCCATTTCTCCTCCTGGACACGTGTCGCCTTCCTACTCGTCGCGGGCCTTCGGGAAAAAAATTGATTTTAGCATCTTAAAGCCAAATACTTCAAACTCCTCCAAGTCTCCGCCCCTCCATTTCATCCCATGCATGACATGTCACACCGTGATTCATGTGGGCCTTTGGGTCAAAAATTTTCAAAAGTTACTTTGAAATTTTTCCTCCAAAGGAAAAAATCTTCCAAAAAAACCACCACCATCCGCTTCTCCTTTGCTCTTTGGACACGTGTCCCTTCCATTGGCATGGCCCCTGGGAAAAATTTTCCCCTAACATTTTGAAAGCCAAAAAATCAAAATTTTCAAGTCCACCCCCTCCCTTCCCTCCTCCCATGACACGTGTCACCTTGCCCCATCAAAAGTGCACGGCCCTCGGGCCAAATTTTGACATTTGAGAAATTTTTTGAAGAAAAAATTTGAAAAAATTTCAACCCCCACCTCTCCCTGATCCTCCCATGACACGTGTCGCCCTTCCCATGGGCATGGGCTCGCGGGCCAAATTTTTCCTCCGACATCTTTGAGTCAAAAACAATAAAATTTTCCCAACTCCCACTCCCACCTCTGCTGATCTCCCCTGTGCCACGTGTCATCATACCATTGGGTGCGGGCCTTCAGAGAAAAAAATTTGATTTTGAGAATTTTCAAAAATGAAGAAAAATTTTCTAAGTAACCCCCGCCACCTAATGATCCTTCAACCAATTATATCATGCCACGTAAGCACACCAGTAACATCATGGGGGCGTGTTCAAAATTTTTCCTTTGCAAAAACTCAAAAATGACAAGTTAGCAATGTTTTTTCCACATATCCCGACCAATGAGAGCCTGCCATGTCAAAGCATAAATGTTGCAATGATAAATTTGATGGGTAGAACATGCCCGTATGCCCGTCAAAATGCAAAAAACAGGGATGCCTCTGAAATCAAATTTTCTCACAAAGAAGATGGATTTTTGGTTTTGAATCCAATGAAACATGATTTGGGGATGATTTAAGCCTGGGAGTGAGATTTCACCTTCATAAAAATGGAATTCGATCAAACACGGGTTTCTTTTACGCTTTGGCCAAGGAAAATAACACTCCCAAAAATGAAAAATTAGGGCACAATAAAGGGTTAAAATGGGGTAGAATAACAACAATGAGGGCATTTTCGAAGGTATTCGGTTGGAAAATGTGAACTGCAGACCATGAAATCAAAAATGAAATTTGTAGTCGCTCATGCTACCCACACATACCACTTCTATGCATCTAGTATTTCTTGTCTCACTTCGACCTTATCCGGTCTATAGTGCTCAATAATGCATGAGTAACTCCCAATCATGTAATAGGCCACCTTCACTCCCCATCTCTTCGCGTGCCCAACGTCGACCTATAGGACTTGATGGCCTCCATGTGATATGGCGCAATTGTAGATCATCTATCGATCATCTATAGAGCACCATATATCCTCAATGACCTCTCTATCCACCACCCACTACCTTCCATACACAAACTGAAAACTACTCAAGTTGTATTTCTCTCAATACCCTCCAATCGACCCATCGTTATATGGTCCCACACCCAAATCTCGGAGTAGATTCATTGGGCCCAAACTCCTCATACTTATGTATACCACCATATGTATATCCTCAGATAGATGCACTAGTATACATGGTCCCCATGTAAACACCTCCGTTGAATCCAAGAAATCAGCAACAATACCAATCAACCCAAGTGAAAGTGTCTCTCAATATTATTAGGCATCAAGTGGTCATTTAATAAGAGCCTTCAAGTAGATAGAAAACGATATATCTCATTTTCCTCTATACACTATTCAAGGTGTATAACCATACTCTCTCTCGTGAATCTCAACTACTCTAAACAGCTTTTTTCTTTGTACCATATATGTGTTGGCATCTCATACCATTGTACCCATCTATCCTACATGGCACTCTCAAGATGCACTACACATTCTCTAATTTTGACATTTCCCCAATTGGAAATCCAAATGTTGAGACTCACTATGTCATCGCTCCACTAAATCGCTTAATAAGGAATGATCCAATATAATCTATGGCATCGGTGTTGCATATGCCAACCATGTCACCTCCAAAGTACTCACCCATATTACTCTTCACTGCACACGTCATCCATCTCTCAAATGCTCACAATCTAAATGTATATTTCATGCATATAATTCATATAGTCTCTCTTGCAAACATTGAAAATCATTCATTAGTCCATTTCCCATCATTTTACAACTTTACCACTACTACACATTACATATTTCACCAACTCACGCTAGCATACTTAATATTATGCTAGTGCATTTATCCCAACCCTAACGCACACAAATGTAGCACACTTAAAATCACTCTAGTGCATTCAACATAACACTAGTACAATCATTACGCTAGCACACTTATCCCAATGCGCATTGCATCTCAATTAATGCTAATGCGAGATAATCATGTGCTACCACGTTTCATGAAACCTACGTTAGCGCATGTACATCTTAGCACTAGTGTTCCTTTTCTATTTTATAGCTATCAAGTGTAATAAATGCACCCATACTCATAAATTTTTAGTTTACTCACTAGATCATCTTCGTAGGGACCTAGTCCATACTCCTAAACCCGATTGTCCGTGATGAATATTTGCAGGATATTGAGCCATCTCTATCACAATCTCGAGCAAAAAATAAAATGTATCGTAAGAAAAATCTAATAGAAAAAATGACCAATGATTTTTGTTATTCCCCATTCCCTCTTATTTAAAACTTCTTCAAACCCTAAATTTGGACTTTGACCCTATGTTTTGTCATTTTCAAAGCATTTGTTTTGCTTGTTTCTCACGTAGAAGACTCTTTTTCCTCTATTCAATGATTTGTCCACCACTTTCTCACATCACCCATCCACTCGAGGGGGAACTCCCTTGGCATAATCTAGACCCACTGGGGAATCCAAATGTTTCATTGGGGAAAACCAGGGTAGTCCACCACACTTCTTCATCATTTGTTCATCGATCTACATGTCTATTATCTTTAAAGTGCTATTAATTCGTAATAACACTTTAAAGAGGGGAAAATGTAGACACCCTAAAATATCCCATTACGCATTCTAAACCTCCAAAATCATCCTCGATTACTTCACGACACATTATGATCATTTTCACTTATTATGGCCATGTTTGATATATTCCACTATTTTACGACCCTTAATGACATTCTACGACATTGTCCCAAATAAATTCTATCATCCCCACAACTTCCCTAATTACCTCTATCACTCACACATAGTCTCGAATTATTAAATATTCATACTATGGACCTTATTACACTTGCACCTCATTCCTAGGATTAATTAATTAATCCTATTATTCTCATTATATACCCCTACCCCATTAGCTAATTTTATTAGCTAATTTAATATCACAATAATTAAATAAATCCTCCACTTATCCATTTCCACCTCATCTCCAACTCATTTCCACCTCATTAGTTAACATCTCAAGTTGACTAAAGCAAATCAAATCATGATTAAGGCTAAAATCATTAATTATATTCAAGATGGAAAGTTTAAATTAAATCAAATCATAGATTTGAGTTAACTAAAACATATCCCTTTAAATAAAATCTCTCTCCAAGCTATAGTAGTCATATTCCACCCCACATATCTCACGTGCATGTACGTCTCGTTGCACATCACAAACAAGCAAACAAACATGTTTCGAGACTCTCAGTATCATAAAAATGCATGCAATATTTCAAAATAGTCCACATTTTTCTCAAGGACTAGACCCTACGGTCTACAAGACCATAGCATATGGATATGGTCCATACTATATGGAACCGCACGGTTCCATCCCTAGGTCATAATCAAACTTACGGCCTAGTCCTCGCCCAAAATGTATGAAATCTCAAAACTGGAAAATTCACAAAATTTGGTACAAATCCTATATTTCTACATATATCTATAGACAATAAATCACGCACTTTGGGTACATTACTAGGTCCTAATCACATACTATTATTCATATGCTTCTTATGGGAGAAAATTACTAATTGATCATTATACTTGGCCTCTTAGTTTCCTTTCTAGCCTCCCTCTTGGCCTTACAGACCTCACTGCCTAGTTTGACCCTTCATACTTCACCTTTTTTGGCTCTAGACATGATCACCTGCCTAAGACGCCAACGCCTGTGCTCTCATCCCCTATGGGCACCCTAGACCGATTTTGTACTTAGCTCGCTCCTTTTTTGGTCCTTTCTAGCCATTGGGCATCCTTATCTCTTAGGGTTGCCTTTTAGTGATCAATTACAAAATTTGAACAAGAGAAGCATATAAATATAAAGTTATGTGACCAAATTAAAGGACCAAGCTCTAAGCATCTATATTATCACCTAAGGTTGTATCTCACAAAGCATCTAAGAGCATCATTGCATCCATCTAGCACCATTACAAGGGACAAGGGCTAGTTTTCTGCATCACACGCATAGGAGGGAAGTTCATTTTATTCCATGCACATCTATTACATATTTTTACATCTAGCTACTTTGCTCACTATCAAGTGCGACACGCACAAGAGCCACCTAGGACATGATTTCACACACACACACACATAGAACTACATTGGGTCTGAGATGTAGTGCAAAAGACTCAGTCGTAAGATCACCATTGTGACAGTTGAGGACAATTTGACCCCTCATTTTACATCTTTTTTTTTATGATTTGATGTTCTTTTGAGGGTTTGTAGGTGATCTCTTCATTTAAGGTAGTTATCGGTGTATCCACAAGAGTTGTGTGACAGACAACGAGGGTTTAGATCAGCCAACGACCCTATGAAATTGATTTCTAGACCTCCTACAAAGACCCTCGTGCTTAGAAGGGATCCTAGCACCCAGGCGCCATAGTACCATTCTAGGCACCCCGGTCCCTCCTCCTCCTGCACTTCTACATTTTTCTAGGCTCGGATTGTGATCTCATGTGTTCATGTTCTACCAGTCTTCCACCTTTGCACACATCGTCAGATTATTTTTGAAATCATCTAAGTGATCTAACTCTCTCTTGCACTTAGGATTTTACTTTATTGTTTGTTGCTTGAGTCATCTAGTGTACTTTAGTGCCATATCTGTTTGTTGTAATATACATAATAATTTAACAAAGTAATATTATCCATATTTTATTTTTGTTAAATCATTTGGTGAACCCGCATTCGAACACTCTTATTTTTTGGATCCTTCCACCATGAGTATCTCCCTCAATGCCTTCTTGCAGGCCAATCCTGAGTGTGCCAATAAAATTCAATCTTTTTATCTATTACTTCTCTTCATCCCAATACTTCTCTAACTATGTGTATCATAGATTCACTACAACATTATCATTTCATGAAGATCATATTACTTTTAAATCTGATGAAATTTCTTCTCAATCTATTTTAGATAATGATCCACCCCTTTATATTCAATTATGTATCAATAATATAGGGGTTAAGAGCGCTTTAGTCGATAATGGATCTAGGATTAATATCTGTAATATGACATTCCTTCATCAAATCGGCCTCTCTAAAGACTCCTTGGTGCCTTCACATGTTTCTATTCACGGCTTTGATAATATTCCTAAAAGGATCTTAGGTACAATCATGCTTCACATTATTGTAGGGCCATACACTTTGTTCGTCCCATTCCATGTCATGCCTAACAATCTTAACTATAATATTCTTCTCGGAAGGTCTTGGATCCATGCCATGAATGCGGTCCCTTCAACCCTTCATGTTTATATTAAATTTTATACCAAGGTATGGTTTATGAAGCCTTAAGAGACCCCCATCCATTTGCATATTGCAACACTATTGATCATTCACCTAAAGTCCATATTGCGGCCACCTCTCCTCCTAACTTCAAACAGTATGGTCTGGGTATCGTATCTTCTTCGCTACGGTTTCAATGGAAATGGGTTAGGAAAATATGTAAAAGGAGTCAAATAACCTCTTTCCATTCGACCGACACATCCACTGGGCTTGGCCTCGAATATCACCCTAAGCTCGTTTCTTTTATTCCTTTATGCATCTCCTCTTAAGGTTTACACTATTTCACATACTCATCATCACAAAAAGAAATTTCCATTTGCTCTCACTGCTACAACTTCCTTTGGTAAATCAACTACTCCTAACACGTTGCCACATCCGCCACCATGGCATGCTTTCTCTTCCATTCCCAGATAGATCCCCATTATACACTGTGGGGGAATCACATTCTTATTCTTCCCCCAATTCTAAAGCATCACTAGGTGGCTATCATTTTCTACTATTATGCTTCATGTTTCATATTTCACATCTTTGAGCAATCTTACACAACTTGATACACTCTTGTATCATCATTACCCTATGACACACTCTTGTGCTAAGGTTCACACTTGACTAGTTGAGGGAATACTATACACATGAACCTCACACACTACACATTTCACATTTACGACACCTTCTTCTACACATTGCACATCCTACACATATTTGACATCTTCTTCTTACATCTACTATACATCTTACGCACTTTACTCCTACTTTTATGCATCATATGCACTTTGCGCTTTCCCATACTTATACATATATAAATACATCTTACGTTGCACATTACACATCATCACACTCGGCCCATTCAACACACATCTTTATAGTGTCACAATATCAAACAATATTCTACACATCTACAATCTACATCATTTTAGATTCTTCTTATGCATCACACTATACTATTCTACATTCTACACTTTCTAATGGAATATTTCTAGCGCACATCTCACTACCCGACACGCACTCTAGTTTCAAGGTTCATACTCGATTCTTTGAGGGTCTAAATCGAAATTAAAACTCACCATTTCTACATCATGTAATACATATTCATAATCACTCTTCCTCGCATCTTATTCACACATTCTATGATCTATGATTTAAACTACATCATCATGATTTGTCTTCCTCACATCGATATTTTCTAGTATTTCATTTGCATCTCTCTTTACAATTTACACACAATACTTCATCATCCATTTGTTCTACGCTCCGCACTCTTTTGGTCACATCACTCAAACCATTTCCTGATGACTCACTCTTTCTATACGGTTCATTCTTGACTATTGAGGGATCTTTTATAAATGAACTTACTTCCACTCATTCCTACATCCCTCTGCTCGAGGGCCATGCTACATGTTATCCATCTCATCCACAACATGTTACATATCTTGGTTGCACATAGTTCTTACTCCTTATGCTTACATGTACACTTTATTACACATGTTAGATAGATATCTTGTATGTCATTATATTTATCATACACACATGCACATTCACTTGCTTTATAGTTGTGATCGCAGACCTTACACAGACCGATACACGCAACATGGATGCTTAGCGTAGTACCTCATAGCAATCCCGCAACAACTCCTGGGGCATCCACATTTGTACACATTTCAGGTGTTATTGTTTCATTATTTGTATACATAGCACACTACTATATCGGATTATACATGCTTTGACATACTTTATATTTTTCTAACATGCTAATGGGTGCTTCATGTGTAGCATTTTCCTTGCATGACCTATTTGCCACCATGGTTATCTGATGTTTGCTTACTCTTGTTTGTCATTATTTCATGGGATTTTCCCTATGTTTTGTCTTGTGTGCACATTATATGCTTTTCATCCATTATGGCGATTGTCTTGTGACATCGTAAGTGATGTCCCATGTTTGCAACCCACTTTTCGCGGTCTACATTTTCTTTTTGTTTGTTAGCTTACATTGTTTTCTATATACATGTTTGTCTACACTAACACTTGTTTTCTAGCCATTGTTTGTGTGTGCCTTGGTTTTTACCAAGCACACTCCCTCCTACATACAAGTATCACTTCAGCATGGGGTCCTCTTTTGCAAGCATCCTCTTAGCGATGTCGCATGCACCCCAAATGAGGGGGCATCTATTGGGTGAATTAGTCACCCCATTTGGCCGTTATGATCACGGTTCATTAGTCTACAATCACGCTCATTATATTACAACATAGAGTTAGCATAATCTACAAACTCGGACATGGCTCAAAATAGACTTGGTTCCTTACTTCAACACAAACACTAGCGCCTAGAATCAGACTTGGGCGCTAAAGCGCTTTTGTACCTTCAAGGTTCCTGTGACCAGGGGCAAATACAAATAATATTTTAGTTCATTACATTTTTAGCATTTTCACAAGGGAAGTCCTTCAGCACTTGGCAATCACATTTGATCGCACTTATTTGCATTTGATCGACTTTTATACACACCATATGCGGTGGTGTTTTTAATTGGGAGAAGCATTCAAAGGTTGGAGAATGACACTAGATCACTTTTCTATCATGGCATGAGATCGCCTGAAAAACTCGCTCTTCATCAACATCTTCAGGATCCTTTCTATCACTTTTTCTCATCACGGATCAGGTGCACATGTTCCTTTTTCTACTATTTACACATTTTTACACACTTTTCACATGCATTTTTACGACACACACACACATATGTATATGACTACTTGTTTGTTCTTCTCTTTTATGGGTTTGTCCTTATGGGAAGCGTGATAGTCAACATCAACACAACCTTCACACTCCAATCACATCAGCAACAATAGGTACAATGTGGCATCTACACATATGTTATTCACCCTAGGTTCATCATCATCACTTTTATTTTTACTTCCTCTTATATAGTTTCCACGCTTCAATTTTTATCACTCCACGCTTTTTCTTGTCTCGACACGCTCTTCTACATCAATCTACATGGTTATCAGGTACGCATCTCTATCTACTTTATGTTACCAAGATTTCACTCACCAACATAAAGTGGGGGCAAATGTAGACACTAAATCATGCACTTTGGGTACATTACTAGGTCCTAATCACATACTACTATTCATATGCTTCTTACGGGAGAAAAGTACTAATTGATCATTATACTTGGCCTCTTAGGTTCCTTTCAGCCTCCCTCTTGGCCTTACAGACCTCACTTGCCCAATCTGACCCTTCATACTTCACCTTTTTGGCTCGGACATGAGCGCCCAACCAGATGCCAATGCTCGGGCACCTCATCCCCTTTGGGTGCCCTAGACCTCTTTGTACTTAGCTCGCTCCTTTTTGGGTCCTTTCTAGCCATTGGGCATCCTTATCTCTTAGGGGTCGGCCTTTTAGTGATCAATTACGAAATTTGAACAAGAGAAGCATATAAATATAAATTTATGTGACCAAATTAAAGGACCAAGCTCTAAACATCTATACTATCACCTAAGGTTGCATCTCACAAGCATCTAAGAGCATCATTGCATCCATCTAGCACCATTACAATGGAAAAGGTTGGTTTTCTACATCACACACATAGGAGGGAAGTTCATTTTATTCCATGCACACATTTATTACATATTATATATATATATACACATTTTTTTCTCGCTATCAAGTGTGACATGCACAAGAGCCACCTAGGGCACGATTCCGTACACACACACATAGAGATGTAGTGTAGCACTCGATCATAAGACAACCATGTGGTACTAAGGAAAATTTGACCCATCATTTTGTATCTCTATTTTTTAGGTTTTGATGTTCTTTTGAGGGTTTTTCATGTGATCTCTTCATTGCAGGGTATCGACGACATCCGCGAGAGTTGTGTGACATACTAGCGATAGACAACGAGGGTTTCGAATCAGCCGGCGACCCATGAAATTGATTTTGGACCTCCTACGCGAGACCACGACGCCTAGGAAGGATCTTAGTGCCCAAACATCAAAGTACCACTTGTGCACCCCGGTCCCCTGCTCCTCCGCACTTCTACATTTTTCTAGGCTCGGTTGTGACCTCCTGTGTTCCTATTTTATTAGTCTTCCACCTTCACACATCACCAATATTAGTTGTGAAATTAGCTAAGTGATCTAACTCTCTTGCACTTAGGTTTTTACTTCCATCGCTTATTGCTTGAGTAATCTAGTGTAGTTTTCGCCATATCTCGCTTATTGTAACATACATAACAATTTAACAAAGTAATATTATCCATAGTTTATTTTTTTAAATCAATATCGATATCAAAACACGGTACATACCAATTCATCGATCGTTTGATTCGAATGGCCTCTACAACTTTCTCGGACCTAGTCGGGGTCACACCTCTCACACGTGGCATTTTCACGACTTAGAGCTCTCTAATATAATGATAGTAAAAATGAAATTACTAGTCACCTTTTACTATTTACTATATATAGGCAATCTAATATCCTTATAAAACTATACTATTTATAGTGACTTACTCACCAAGTAATTTGCTCTCACTTTACTGACCCATAACTTGAGCCCATTTCATCACTTTAGGACACCATCTGCATGTGTTAAATCATGTTCTCAAGCATCTACGACACTAAGTCATCCATTTTATACCTAGCTCTAATATTTCAATTTTTTCATCATAAATACTCAATCCTTGATCATTACTATATATACTCTCAACTATCTTACTGACTTTCACACCATTTAAATATTAAATATCACCTTTTGAGTCAATCAATCAATCCTTCACATCTCACCCTCTCACCAAAAGAGGGGGAACATTTGGGTAGTCATACATGTCTACTCTTCCAATTCAATCAAACAAGTAGCAAAATTTTCAATTTCAATATCACCAATTCAACCAAATATTAATACTCAACACAATTCAATCATGGCATAAAATTCCAAATTCTAATCAATATTGCGAAGTTTACCTAAAATGACTCAATTTGTAGGAAAATCGATACACAAAATCTAATCTTCTTCAAATTTTTAACCTAAAATCTATACCCATATAATGCATGGTGGGGCAATGAGACATTGTTGCCTTTTTACTTTGTAGGGGTTTTGATAATAATTTGGCCTAACTCTACTGCGGTGATGGGGCCTTAATTTAGGAATAGTTATATTGGGGGAAAATAGACTACTTTCTTTTACGGGAAAATCGATACACTAAATCTATTCTTCTTCAAATTTTTAACCTACAATCTATACCCATAAAATGCATGGTGGGGGCAATGAGACGTGTTGCCTTTTTACTTCGTATGGGGTTTCAATAAGAATTTGGCCTAGATCTGCATGCATGCTTTGGTGGGGCCTTAATTTGGGAACCGTTATATTGGGGAAAATAGACCTCTCTCTTAACACTCTTCATATGGCAAGCATGATGCTTAAATCGCTTAATGAACACAAACTAGTTCGAGGAACCAGATCACTCTCGGTCGATTACAAAATCCAAGGCTCTAAATCTTGCAGTATCCACAAAAATCTCTCCTCGGTTACATATCTACAACAATATACCATGTCTTCTCTCGATAATGCATGGACCAAAATGATGATCCACATTGCACCACGTCACGCTTTCTCTTTCGGCATGCTTATGGCTA
This sequence comes from Taxus wallichiana var. yunnanensis, assembly GCA_018340775.1. Lineage (NCBI taxonomy): Eukaryota > Viridiplantae > Streptophyta > Pinopsida > Cupressales > Taxaceae > Taxus > Taxus wallichiana. The sequence goes on along the minus strand of CM031235.1, from coordinate 6,069,929 downwards.
CATCTTCTTCAAATCTCCATGGATACACTCTTATTATCTCCTATATACTAGAAAATTTCATTCACTATCATAAAGGGGGGGGAAAATATGCACTTATTACTATTACATTACACTTTTAACATGTTATTATATACATGATTTCCAAGAAAAAGATTAGACATTAGTGACACAATTCCTTGTTTCCTATTGCTTTTGATTTATTCGATTATGACTCCTTCTCATGGTTTTCTATACTTCTTCCCTTATTTTTGGTTGTATCATAGGTATCCCTATCATCATGTCTTGATTCTTTTATTTTCTATGCTTTCCAGACCAAAGCTTACGGAATGGGCCATATCACCCATACGTTATGGGCCATTCCATACACTTTGGTACCACTTTTTTTCTCTGGGTATTTTGCATTAGGCTTCTTCACCACTCCTTTATTATTTGGATTTTGTATTTGGGGTTGGCCTTTCATGTCACTAGTGTCAAAATTTGAGCCAAAAATATCATATATACTTAGCATGCTACGAGAATTAAGGAGGCTATTATTACTATCTACTATCATCCTTTGAGCAAAAAAACAAGTTAAAGATTGCATTTGACCGCATTATCACAACATAGGAAGGGAATATCTTCTAAATTTCATACCACACATGCATTGGAGAAAAAGTAATGTAGCCCGCTATTTGGCATGATGTACACAAAGATAAGCCTAGCTTCAACGTGACACATTTACAATCACACACACACACACCAAAACTACATAGAGTTTGAAATGTAGTGCGGCGCTCGGTGTAATCATAGTGGGGTGGCCGTCAAGGTCGGTCGACTCAAGAATATGCATTCTTTATTTTAGGCTAATGTTTGTTTGAGTACCATGCGCAGGTATCTAGGATTTATTTTGTAGGAACATATGCGAAGATCGGGGTTCCAAGAAAAGTTAAAGCGATAAAAGTGTGAAGCATGGAGCATATAAGTGGGCCACACATGAAGCAAATTCGAATAAAAATATGGATGAAATCATATGGAAAGTTCCATAGTGGGTGTATGTTTTGTTGCGCCTCATCCGCTTTGGTCCAGGAAACTCCATAGGACACACTTTCAAAACAGTCATATCGAGATCATTTCCAGTGGTCTTCGGTTTGCGGGTCACCTAGATCACCACACAAATCATAGTATCAAGTAAGTCTCCTCATCCCTCTCATGTACTAGTGCTTCAATTTGTTTATCTATCATGTTTCATGTATTATCTGATGTTGTTGTAATTATCCTTGGAAACTAGTTTATTAGGATAATCTTCAATCAGTTACTACCCACCAAAGAGAATTAACCATTTAGGTTAAATCAATGAGTTGGGGTGGATACTCGATCTTTTGCTAAGTGCACATAGGTATGATGGTATGAAATTCACTTGTCCTTTGTCTAGTGGGATATTACCACATGGAATATAAACGAAGATAGATGGCTTTATAAAGCCAAGTTTTATTTCCTAACTTTATAAATAAAATAAATTAGAAAAAGGTACACATATGAGACCAACTTTCATTTATAACACATATAATTTCCTTATTCAATCTCATTTAATAGACATAAGACCCATTGGCTCCCCCGATATACTAGTGCGGAAAAGTTAAATTATGATGAAGCATCCGAGGGAAATGGTCATTTTGGGCTTGGATGTATCTTGAATTCAATTTCAAGGACCTTGTCACAATGGAAATATCATACATTCTTATAAAGAACTAAGAATATGGCACAATTTCATCCTATTCCTATTTCATCTCTTTCACCCATTTTATCTCTCACACTCCCTCCCAAATTTTTGCAACCTCTATCATAATCTTGTTTTGTTCTACTATCACAAGCTCCATTCCATCGGGATCATTTTCTTCTTCGATTGGTTTGGTCACCGAACCACTTCTTGAGACACTTTTGTTGTTAATGAACTAGGAGGATTTTATTTTCACAATTTATGGTTGAAATAGGACGTCTAAGGGAATCTTCGTTTCTCTAATACCATCTAGGGTGACTACCTTAAAAACTCGCATATACGTGACAATATTCCCTGTAACAAATTAGGCCAAGAAAGAAATATGGAGAAAATATTATGCGAATTGAAATAGAAATAACTTTATTGCCTTGAAAGATGGAAATTGTATTAAAATATCATAGGCCACTTCGAGGGAGAAACCTCCTTTGAATGATCCCAATACAAATAAATTTTTGGATTATTTATACTAGCATATGCATCACATTTATACTAGTTATACTCGAGTAAAGTACTACTTCCCATGCATGTGGTATTATTCTCAATAACTCAAAGGACAACTTATAAAGCATATGCATACATAGCATTTATTACAATGAGATTATAAATAGAAAGTTAGGATGAAGGATTCTAACATCCCTTCCCCTTGAAGAGATTTGTCTTCAAAGAAGAAGATTAGTAAATTGTTATTGAATCTGGAGAAGGGGCTCCCAAGTTGCATCTTTAGGAGGTATTTCATGTCATTGGATTAGGACCCCTAAGATGGATTAGTTGTGAAGTTGGTGTGAGCATTTATTTAGCTTTCAGGATGAAGGATGATGTATCCTTGCATCAAGCTCTTGAATTACTATGATTGGTTACATGCCCAAGATCTTTCTTTAAACATGAGACATGAAAACCAAGATGAACATGAGAGGAAGGTGGGAGTCCCAACTTGTATACTATAGGGTTGATCTTTTGAAGAACCATATAAGGGCCATAGAACATAGGGGACAAATTTGGTGCCCTTTCATCTTCAAGGAGGATTTTCTATATGGTTGTAATTGGAGGAAAACCATATCTCATTGTTGGGATCATTCTAAGCGATGATGATATACTTGTTGTTTCATGTGTTTCTAGGTCATATGGATATTTTCCAAAAAACAAAGAATATTCTCACATGTGCTAAGGGTGGTGTCTACCATGTACCAGAGAATTTCATGGAGTGTAAGAGAGGAGATGGTGGCGACTAGCCATAAACTACTTCATATGGGATCATTTTTGTATTTGTGTGATACGTAGTATTATACTACTATTTTGCAAGAGGTAAGAACTTGATCCAATGTTGTTGTTTCTCATAGGAAAAACATATGAGGCATGTTTCCAAACATTTGTTGACTATTTTTATTTTACCATCTATTTGTGGGTGATACGTAGAGCTCATCTTTGCATGTTTTCATTATGTCTAATAACTATGTTCAAATATGGCATGTAAAGGTTGAGTCACACTTTAATACAATTGAAGTGGGAATGCCATGGAGGCCAAATATTTAGTCAAGAAATGTTTGGGAAATGATTGAAGAGGTATAGGGTGGGCTAAGGCACAAAAGTGGGCATACCTAGAAAAATGATCGACTACCACCGTGATTATTGATTTACCCCTACATTTTGGGAGGCCCTCAATGAGATATGGAAATATTTGTCCAAATCCATGTAGGAATAAGCATTCGTTGTAGAAATATCATCGCATTGCCACCATTTCACATTTGTGGTGTTGGCAAGTACACATTTTGCAACAAACTTCTTGATATCCTTCATCATTCCATGTGAGAAGAAATTTCTATGAACTCGCTCATAAGTTTTCAAGAATATTGAATGACCCAGTTGAGAGCGTGATGTGTGTAGGTTCTAGAAGAATTTTTGTCACACCTCAAACTTGGGGTGTAAAATCCATCATCCTTTATCTCATAAATAATATCCATCCCAAGAGTAGTATTGGGGTGTTGAGGTAGGATTCAAAACTAGTTGTTGAATGAGGTAATGTGGTTGAATCATGTTCCCACTCTTTCTACATTTCTTGCATTCATTATGGTAGTGGCATGGATAAAACACATAGGAAGCTTATTCCTCTTATGTATGGGAAAGTGCATCTACAACCAGATTTTTTTTCCCTTCTTATAAGATATCTCATTGTCGTAGCCCATGAGTTTGGCAACCCATTTTGCTGAGTTGGAGAGGAGGCCCATTGTTTCAAGAAGTACTCGAGATTGTGGTGGTTTGTTTTGATACAAAAATGTCGACCTACCAAGTATGGCCTCCACTTGTGGACTACATGTAAGATAGCCATCATTTCTTTCTCATCGAGATAAAACTATAAAATTACCAAATTCTACCCAGAGAATGCCTTGTTGGTGAGAGCAATGGGGCAACCTTCTTGGAGCATGACATCGAGTCCATTGAAAAAAACATCACTTTTAATAATTAAAGTCTTGAGAAATTTGGCATGGCTAAAACATTTATACTACACATAACATGTTTCAATGCCTCGAATGTGTGCTTTGTTGCCTCAATCCATGCGAAGGCATCCTTTTTAGCATAGAATTCAATGGAGCTATTGTTTTTGCAATCCTTGATTAAAAAAATTGTAGTATCCAACGACTCCCAAAAAATCACGAAGGCTCTATGTCTTTCATTTTGAACAAATTTTCATGGCATTGTTTTTATGGGTCAACCGGAATACATGTTGCAGAGATATTATGCTTACGGTACTCTACTTTCATATGGCCAAAGGAGAACACTAGAATGTTTGGCACATAGTTGATTATTATAGAGCAGTTGTAATACCATATTGAGGTGGTGTAAATGCTCGACCTAAGTTTTGTTATAGATCAAGATGTCATCATGAAAATTTGAAAGAATTTATCATCAATCCCTAGAATGTTGGTGGGGCATTAATAAGTGCAAAAGGCATGGCCAAAAATTCATTGACCATGATTTTGGAAATTCGTCTTAAAAATATCCTTTTCATTGATGTGAATGTGGTGGTAACTGGAGTGTAGATCTAACTTGGAGAAAAAGGCACCACAAAGCTCATCAAGAAGCTCATCAATCACTAGAATAGGGAATTGTATCTTTGATAGTGAGTTTGTTTAGTTACCTAAAATCAATGCATAGTCGCAAAGACCTTTCTTTTTCAGACAAGCAAAACTAATGAATAATATGGCTTGTATTTGGGAAAATGGCTCTTGCTTTAAGAAATTATTATAGCAACTTTTCAATAACTTTCTTTTTCAAGAACTAATACCAATATGATCAAATGTTGCGAGGAACACTCCCTAGAAAGAGTTGGATGTGATGGTCCTCTAGATGTTGAGGTGATAATCCGGTTGGTTTTACAAAGACTGTGGCATGCTTATCTAAAAAAATTGCAAATCATGGGGGTGTGGGGATTTGGCGATGGACTAAATTGAATGGAGACATAATTGAGCAATGACCACATGATAGATTTTATTCGGGGATTTTCCATATGATGTGAGCTAATAATACTAGTAGACCCAACGGTGAGGCCCTATAAGTTGTACTTCTATCTATTATCAAATAATTGTATCCAAAGTTTAGATAAATCCCACAAGATTAGTTCAAGGATGTGCACCTTTGAGCTTCAAGAACTACATCACATCCATCCAAGGGTAAGACAAACATGTCCAATTGGAGATTATAGTACCCTATGGCAATACTAACATTACAACATTTTCCTTTACAAGGCAATGTTCCTCCATTAGCAATCATAACTTCAAAGTTTGCATATGGATATACAAAGCAATCTACTTGTTTCGCAAGCCAAGGGTCAATGAAGTTATGTGTGCTAACAGAGTCAATTAAAATAATGAGAGGGGTCTTCTTAAAATACCCTTTTGATGTTCATAGTTTGAGGGGTGGTGACTCTTGCCAAGGCATGCACAAAAATTTCTAGTGGGGAATTCAAAAGAGTAGATTCTTTTGCGATATTTTTCCTTCCTTCAATTTTTGAGCATCTTCCCAATCTTTAACATCCAGAGGTGAGTCATCATCTAATAGATCTGATTTTTGTTCCACACATATATACCACATGGTGAACCTATCATCACAATTATAGTATAAAATGTTTTCTTCTCTAGCTTGTATTTCAACTTTTGTGAGGCATTTAATAGTGGTTTTCTTTAGAGGTGGGGCTAGACGATTGCATCATGATGAAGTATTTTTAATGGAGCTGAATTTTAAAAATGAAGGTGAGTCTTAAGATTGTCTTCTGCTAATTTGGCCGAGCAAAGAGCTTTCATCATGTCATTGGGCTTGAAAATTTTGATCTCAATACAAATTGTATCTCCAGGACCATCCTCTTGTGATTAGTTATTTTTTCAAATTTTGTTTGATATTTGTGAATGCTTCTTGTTTGTTAGAGTTTAGTGAAGACTCCATTAAAATCATTATAAGCACCAAGGCCAAACCATTCTCGTATTAATTTGAAAAACTTTGCATAATTAGGTTCACCATATCACTAATACCATTAGATGGCTTCTTCTTATAAGTGAAAGGATGGAATAAGGACCTTGTTCACAAAATAAGTATTGTGGACGACTAAAATAATGTTTTTCCCTATAAATACAACCAGATTAGATAAATTTGGCTTTCGTGCATCATGTTTAAAGGTGAAAATTTCTTAGCATCCTAGTGTTGATTTGTCTAGTGAGTACTACATTATTTATTAAATTTGTGCACAATTTGTTTAAGATTAGAGACTTGGGATCGCAAGTTGGCAACTTCCTCATTTGTGTTGTTTGTGATGGCCCAAGTCCTTGCAACCATGACCGAGTGGGTTACGAGGTCCAAAATAAATTGGAGTTGTATGTCAAAATGATCTTCTTGGGAGACAATTGTAATGATACAAATATTACAAGGGAAAAAAATTCCTTCCGTGTGCAAGCAAAAACAACCCCTTAAAATAGTAGTTTGTATGGAAAAAAATATTCTTAAACAATAATTCTATGCTAAAATGATCACCACGTGAGAAACTAACAATGGTGTCAATGCCCAATAAGTAGGGAAAAATCATGTTGTTTGTTGAAGTACTACAGTATTTCTCTTTGTTGATATTGTTGTATTTCTCCATATCTATAACTATTGTCGACTATCACTTTGTAGTATGTACCTATGTTTTGTACTATGTAGAGTTCTTCTTCTAGTGCAATCCATTAGAGGTGGTTTTTGTCAACTCCAAGTTTTAGGGCTACATAGTTGGGTATAAATGGTAAGGTCACTATTGGGTGTGGTATTGTGCACTCACATTCATACTCATCCCACTTGTAAATAGTTTTGGCATGCTATTTTAAAGCACTAACTACGAAGGATAGACCATACCTAGAGCCCACTATCTCATCTCCCGGGTTAGTTTTTGTAACTTATCAAGGCTAACTACTTACCAGGTGCACTATAAATAATAGATGGTTGATTGCTTCTTATGTCTAGGTTTCGAAAACAACTAGGGGATCTTCTAATATACTCCAAGGTACATGAATCTCAACTCTATACACAACATTGTTTAATGGCTTGGGTATTAGGGCAATACCCCTCACTCCATGGAATTAGGTAAAATTGATTATCGTTTGACCCAAAACAACAACTTTGTTCAATTTTTTAAATTGCTTAATAGGGTTATACCCTAAAAAAGAAAAAGAATAAAGTAAAAATCGTTGAAAACGTTAGTATTGTTTATATTAACACTTTTTAATCACCAAAATCCAACTAAGGGCAAGGTGAGAGTATACTGATGGATGGTTGTAGAAACACTTAAAATTTAAAAAATTAAAAAGAATAGGTAAAAACAACCGAAAGGATTAGTGTTGTTGCTTGTGTTACTAATTTTTTATCACGAAGGTGTACCTATGGGCGAGGTGAGAACATATGGTGGACAAATGCAAAAACCCTAAAAAAATTAAAATTGTTGAAATGCTTAGTGTTGTTGATTGTTTCCACTTTCTAATTAGGGGCTAGGTAAGAGCATACAATGGACAATTGTAGAAACCCCAAACTCGATAATATTGTAGTTGAATGGGCCTTAGAAGGAGCTCTAATACCAAATGTGATGATCCTCATAGCAAAAATTAGGACAACAACAAAATATGATGTGGATTGAAATATAAATAACTTCATTTCATTTAAGGATTTGAACCGCATTTCAAAATTGCAAGCCACTTCAAGGAGAAACCTTCTTTGAGTAAAGGTTAATACAACTAAATTTGTGGATGCTTCACACTAGCCTATGCATCACATTTATATTAATTCTACACAAGCAAAGTACTACTTCCCAAGCATGTGAGATTATTCTTGATAGCTCATGGGATGACTTACAAGGCATATGGATCCATATCATTTATTACAACAAGATTATAATGAGGAAAGTACACCAAAGAGTCCTAATAAGCTCTTAGCCTTGATTTACATTTTTTAGCTTATCATTTATGTTATTTTTCTTTTGGCCCACCTTCCTCTAATGAAAGAATTAAACGTTATATATATATATATATATATATTATATATATATATGAAATTCTCTCCTAAATTGCGGGGTTTTTAACTTGATACAAATATTAAATTTTACTCGGGTGCAACATTGGCCAAGGATTTGTTGATGGCGAGGTATCCCCTTCTTCCAACCTCTACCTACAGAGTATATGCAATGGGTTGCACAACAAGGTGCGGACTTTCTATTAGTGGGTAAGCACCATACGACATCTACAATGTTTGCTCACAATGGAGCTCTCACACCTCTCTCATAAAGGTTTACAAAGTTGGTGCCTTGAGGCCTACTAGGTATTTTTGGTTTCACTCATTTGGCTTGATGGCCAATCCCGACCTCCTCTCTCTCGATCCCTTCAATAGACTTAACAACCTTCATTACCCTTCAAATGGCGATATTCTCTTCCTTTTATAGTTTTTGCATGCTTGATCTTCCGTTTCTCTCTCCTTTGTGCTAGTCCCCTTCGATTCTCCCACTCGAATTAAATTTGAACTTGGGCTCTTAAATGTCCCTATCTATATGATCTTCTTTTTCCAATCCTATTGTGCCACATCATTCAACTAGTCATTGTCATCCACGCGACCATGTAAACCTATCACGAATTGTCCTTTTGCCATCTTTATCGTGTCTTTTCATTTCGTGCTCTACTCTACATGCTTTTGTCGTTCACCTTCCTTCGCTCTAGACTTCTCCAAAAAAAAATTGTGTTCCTTTCTTTCTTTCTTGTGCCTTCATTCTCGTGTGCCTCTTCACACACCATTATCCTTAGCGTCACTCATGGGTTATCGCCTTTGTGTGTGTTAGTGTCCTTTGCACCTCAATTTTATTTTGTGTGCCCTTCACTTTCAATGCTCCTCACCATTGCTCTCCTTCTTTCCTTCTTTCCTCCTATGGCATGTAGTCATCTTCGAGCACTCCTTACTTTCATTTGCACTTATTTCCTACTTGCATGCCTCTCTTCTTGTAGCTTTAGGCCTCTTCTCCTTAGCAAGCTCAGATTACTCGCGCAAATATTTCACACCTTCCAACTCTTGAGCATGTCCTCCTTAGTGCAAGATTACATTCATCCTTGGATGCTCCCGCATCGCCGCACTCCCCTCCCCATAAGACTAATGAATCTAGAGAATCTTACACTCGCCCCATCTCGCCTCAATTGGTCTCAAGAAAAAGATTCTCAATTTATCAGTTCAAATGACTTATGTTGCCTCTCCCTCTCCTCCTAAGTGTAAGTGTAATGTTGAACACAAATAATCTCTCCTTCTCCAACCAAGGTCGCAAAGCCTTTGTGTTAGTTTTATTCATTGTATCAATGCCAAAAAGGAAGGGGAAGCATCCAAAACAATCTATAAATAGTAATACATGGATTAAAACACATTTTAAGCAACCTCTTGTTGTAAACACTAAAAATTGGTAATGTGTCTCTTGTGCAATTCCAAGTTTGACCATGTTCCTCGCTAAGATAAATGCTTACATTTGGAATCCAATCACCTCGTCTTTCTAACCTCTTATAATATTATTTGACTAAAGCATTATTAAACCTATGATATTCACGATAGAACTTTCAATTTGACTTTTCATCTCTAATGCAAAACATAAGGAATGGTCGAGATGTTAGGTTCGGTCTTGGTGACCTTTATAGTCCCGCCCCTTTACATTCATTGACTCGATTTCAATTTACAAATCTTCTTTGGGTTGTTTCATCTTTCTAGGGTCATACTTATTAGAATATTTCACCTATGGAAGGTTATAAAAGCAAGTTAACGTCACTTTATAACTCACCTAACACTCTTACAAGCTCCTATTGCAAATATCATTCCAAAATCACTCAAAGGGTTCCTAAATCTACCCAAATCAGCTACACATCATCTAGAGCAATCCCTACTACAAGTTTGAAGCACTCAACTAGGTCAAAGAGTCTAGCTTCCTCCATTTCCAAGTATGCAAAGGTCATAGAGCCATGTCTTAGCAAGAGGAAAATCACTCAAAAAATTGCACAAGAGTTTCAATCAACAAAGAATTATGTGTACTAGTAAATGCACACTCAAATGCTTTATCACATCTATTCTTTTGTGTGCGTGCTCAAATGTTTTATTACATGTGCCTTAAAAAGAGAGGGCATTCATCAAGCTATTTGTACAATTACAGGACATGTTACGAAACAAAACTGATTTTTACAAGGTTTAGATCCTCATAAAAGGTAGCAAATATTGAAATGTGGCATAATTTAAACAAGGTCAAAATTGTATATACGATCACGAACATGTTAAGATCTTGACCATTTTATTATATTCCTAAACAAGGGGCAAATTCACTCATTTTTAATTCTATGATTTTATTAGTGATTTATAGGATTTTCACACAATTACAAATATAGATGACATAAGTCATATTAGCTTTATATTGGGCATGAGTACTTCATTCCTTCTTCAAAATACTATTTAGATTTAGTTACAAAATTAGGGTTTTGGGGCATGGGCCTCTTCCCATTCAATTTTTCAAATTTTATTTGATCGATTTTAGTTATAGTAGCACCTTATCGGGCGTGGCAATGTCCATTCCTTCCAAGGTCTAATTTTTCAAGTTGGTACAAATTTGGCCTAGATTCATCTATAGCGGTGTGGTGTGGTCTGTGAATTTAGTGGAAAACGTCAAAGCATTCAAGTTCTTCGTAGACTAATCTTTCCACTTCTCTTACCGAGTTTCAAATTGGGAAGGCATTAGAGCAACTAAGTTTTTCGTAGTATATATCTTCCTCTCTACAAAGCTCCAAAAAAAGGGGTTATTTTGGCTCCTCTTCTCACAATCTCCGATACTCACACTCAAGTATCTCCTTTGGCAAAACATTAGGAACCCGATCACCCCCAATCCTTCATCATTTCAACAACTCCAACTCTCTAAGGCACGACATGAAACAAGAGCCCTCTCCTTTACAAAATGAACATGTGTATTCCTTCCATGTTTTTCATATCTTTTTTTATTACATTTATGTAAGGTTCAAAGTTACATGCATTATCTATATTTTGAGTTAAAGTTCAATTTCTATCATATACATTGACTTAACATTGTGTCAGTAAGTTTCATCATGGAGCATGTCAACACCAACATAACAAAGAATCATTGTCAAGCAAAGACAATGTTTTTGTGCACACTCACATATGTTTTTCTTGTAACCATGCACTTTTCAATTACACACTTATGGGGGACAAATATAAACACTAAAATTTAGTAACTTGTCCTTGTGCAATGCCAAGTTTGACCATGTTCCCTTACTAAGATAAATGTTGGCTTTCAAAATACAATCACCTCATCTCTCTAGCCATTATATAACTTGTTTATCTTTACACTTTTCTCTATCGTCAATTATGAGAATATTATTTGATCAAAGCAATATTAAACCTTTAATATTTATGACACAACTTTCAATTTGGCTTTTTGTGTCTCCAATGAAGGGTTAGGATGTGATGTGATGTCCAGTCTTGGTGATTTTATGCGTTCCCGCCCCTTCACATTCACCGACTCTTATTTCAATTTCAAAATCTTCTTTTGGGTCATTTCATCTTCTTAGGGTCGGCCTTATTAGAATATTTCACCTCGAAAAAGGTAAAAAGTAAGTTAATGTCACTTCATAAATCATCGGCACTCTTACAAGCTCTATTAAAATCATTTCAAAAGCATTTGAAGGGTTCCTAAATCTTCCCAAATCAGTTACACATCATCTAGAGAAGTCCCTACTACAAGTTTGAAGCACTCAACCAAGTCAAAGAGTCTAGCTTCCTCCATTTCCAAACATGCAAAGGCCATATAGCTATGTTTTAGTAAGAGCAAAATCATTCAAAACATTGCGAAGTGTTTCAATCAAGAAAGGGTTAGGTTACATAGCAAGGCACACCACATCTAACTACTACATTGTTGGGTACATTCTATACGATGCGCTTAGCTAGTTATCGTGGTGTTAAAAACACGAAGGCACCCCTAAGGGTTGGTTAGTTATTCACACATTTACTAGCACTTGACGAAGAACTACATGAGGCTTGATCCATGCAACAAGGACATGTAGTGTAGAACTTAGATTGGTTTGACGATTGGGATTTTGATTGCTAGGATTTGTTCATCCTCACCACACACATTTTTCTCCTTCTTGTTTGTTAATGCTTTGATAAAGAGTTTTGTAGGTTGTTGGGGTTTTCACTTTGTTGTAGGTGATTACAAGTTATCCTCAAGTTGTGTGAACAAGATTAACATATAACCAAAACCATTACCAAACAAGTAAGGCAAACATAAAGTTATAGGTCTACATTGTCAAAGGGTCCAAGAATTTATAGTTCTAGTTCGGGACTATACATATTAGGTTTGATCGTACATAAGTTGTACAGTTTCTCCCCTATTGAGTTTGCGTACTCCAAAACTTTCGCCAAAGAATCTATAATTTTTTATCATCATGTTTCACTATCCTAAACATCCAAATCATCAATGTTGTCATGTATAGAGTAATTATATCTCTCCTCTTGTGTATTAACGCAATTACTTATCGTTTATCAATTGTTTCAAGTATGAATGCATTATTTTGATTATGAATGGTTAATGTTGGAAGTTAATTAATTAGAATAGTCTACTTGTTACAAACCCTTTCATCTTTTTAGTATTTGTGTTCCCATAACACTTGTAGAGAAATCGATTAGGTGAAAACACCGTAAGAAATTAACCACCCCAAAATCTCTTCTATTTAAAGAACTAGTGTTAAATGCATTAAAATAATATTTTACATTGTTTTTTGTGTATTAACATGTAAAATAATTAAGATAGTAAATGTGAAATTTTTCCACCAATTAGTTAAATAAACTCCTTTGGAAAAAGGAATATTTCACTATATATGAAAAAATTCATAAGATAACCTTTACTCATGGCTTGTTTGTTATGACCAAAAAGTCGACATCCGCACAAAGAGCCATACAAATTTTTAACTAGTTCATCATGGGATATGACATGGCAACTTCTTTTGCATAGGAAATCACCTAGCTCTTTGGTGCATGTGGCACACCATGGAATTTCTTTTTCTATCAATAACAAATAGGTGGACATACGTCATCTCAAATTTTGTATACTTTCATACTTTTCATAGATAACATATTATATAAAATTAGGTGTATCTTTCGGATTACCGTATTTCTTTTCCCCTATGTCAACTTAATATATTTCCTCCATTTATCTCCCCTCATCTTCGAACTATATATATATATATATATATATATATATATATATTATAGAGGAATATAATGTAATTGTCTTCTTTCAATACAAAAATGTGAGGGCCCCAAAAACAACTCATATTTTCTTTGAGCTCCATACAATGGTTCTACTAAATTTACAAATACATGTATTTATGATATCTTGTTTGCCCATAAATGAGTGCTATATAATGTTATGATTTAATATTCAATGCTTATTGCATTTATCTACATGCAATATAATTGTAAGCCCCTTTTAATACATATCTCATGAAATAAGCCACACATATACTCTCTCCTGCTATATATATATATATATATATATATATATATATATATATATATATATATATATAATATATAATAATTGTCTTCTTTCAATACAAAAATGTGAAAAAACAACTCATATTTTCTTTGAGCTCTCTGACAATGGTTCTACTAAATTTACAAATACATGTATTTATGATATCTTGTTTGCCCATAAATGAGTGCTATATAATGTTATGATATAATATTCAATGCTTATTGCATTTATCTACATGCAATATAATTGTAAGCCCCTTTTAATACATATCTCATGAAATAAGCCACACATCTACTCTCTCCCTGCTACACTTAAGCCCACATTCTTGGTTTTAAAACCACCTTTTGTTCAACCAACAAAACATAAACATTTTCTTCGATACACAACTTTAAAGCCAAAGTATATCAACTTATTATTAGAAAAGCTTTACATAACATTTTCCCTATATCATGTCCTTTTTGCAACCCTATTCTCGTTCCTAAAACATTCATATATATGTACAAAACAATCATTATCCACCTCATCTTTCGTTTTCATCTTCTTTTCTATAATGCATCACTCTTTGGCATGATTTTCTATATCAAGGCCTTGTTTATTTAATGCTATGTCAAGAAATGAGATGTGGGATCCTTATAAATATGGACTCACATTTTAAAAGTCGAAACTCACTTTTAGTTGGTAATGTCAACTAAAATGGGGGGTTGTAAGACGTCATCGTTTGGGATGATCAACTAAGTACAAGCAAATGGAGGAAGAGGGGAAAGTGGGTTAGGGAATCAACAAGGACAAATTAACCGATGAGATGGTGGTATAAGGTGGTAGTAGGAAAAAAATGCCAAAACGATCTCTAATGATGAGCCACAAGTCAACCCTCCTCAATCCCAAATTGTTAGTGTGAGGGATTTCATTTTACTCTTATTAGGTTGTCCCATCACATATGATAAGTCATCTCACCTTAGGTGAGGTCATAGGTCTTAGGTGTCTTTATGAATTTATGACACATGAAAACTTTTCTCATAGAATCTGTCATTCGTGTCGTGTGCGTTAATGCATCATACAGACTTACATTCCATTTTTGATCAGTAACTCATTTCTCTTTTGTGGAGGTATGATGGGTCTTGCATTGGGAGTTACACATCACTCTTATTTGTACTTTTGATCTATGAGAATGAGCAGACATTTTTCTTGCATGCACAATTTTCATGGTGGTTATTGCTTGCTTACTACTTGGAGCTACGTCATGGTTCCGTTCGAGTGCAACTTAGTTGATGTGCATGTATTTTGGCTTGATCCTCGTACTCACATTCTCTCACATGGTATCACAACTATGTTGTTGGAAATCGTGTCACTCGCTCGTGGTTGTTGCCTATTACTCTCGGTTTCATGATTTTAACTAATTCCTTGTGCGATTTTTTAATCCATTTCATTTTTGCTCTACTTGCATTAATTTAGATTAATCTCGCTTTTTTGGGAGTTTGTTGTTTTTTGGTGTCTTGGTCCATGTGCGCAGTCTATAGGTTAAGTGAAAAATCCAGCAAGTTTTGCAGAGTTCAATTTTTTTGGAGTTGTGCATTTTGTTTTGCAAAGCCCAACTCGGCCCCAACTCATCGAGTGGGAACCAAGTTGGTCAACTTGCTCGCCCAGCCTCCCGCATTGGCCTCTTGCTCAACTCGCTTGTCACTTCAACCTAGCTCACCTCCCTCATCAAGTTGCTCGACCACTCCTTTGTCTCTGTCCGTGAACTACCAATCCATCTTGAGCCACACGAGCTTTATCGGACCTCGCAGAGATCACTCTAGACATGCTCGCGAACCAACTCGCCGTGGAACGTTCCTCGCACCCGTGCTTTGTTTGCCATGTCTATGTGTTTTTCGTCATCTTGTTGATTCACATCACTTCCGCATGGGTTTCAACTTCCGACTCGCCGTGCTCTCCTTGGCTTCCGCTACGACCCCTACATCTCGGCTCTGCAGACACTCGACCATCTTATCTACCTTGCTAACTTTACCGAGCACCTCGAAAGTGCTATGTCATCTTCGCCTTTGTTGCACCTCGCCACAGAGTCAACTCGGCCCTACTCTAGTTTGTCCCGCCTTTGGCCTCGTCTCGGCTTGTCCTCGTCCCGGCTCTCTCGCTCTCCGTGGAAACTTTGTGGATCGAGACATTGCTCCGCATTTTCGTTGAACTCCACATTTCCATTGTCAAGTTGTTTCTCATAAGTCTTCGTTGAGCCAACCGCCCATGCCTCGTGTATCCCGTCGAATCCTTCCCATTCCAACCGTTTTCAACATGCTTCCAACTTGCTCGCCACGTGGTCCTCGTAGCTCGCTCAATGCATCGGACTTGTCGCGTGGATAGTTTGGCCAACTTAGACCACATCAACTTGCCTCGCCCATCAACGTGGAGTCACTAGCTCGCTCAAACTTTCAAGCTCACCCATCACACCCACCTCGCCAACTAGCTCGCCGAGTTGGGTTGGTTGCTCAGACCCAAAGATAACTCTCCTTTTTAATTTCTTATCTAATTTTTCCTTTTTCTAATCTATTTTTAATTAAGTTAAAATTAATTTAGGAATAATTACTTTAAAATTTAATCAATTAAGGGGGAGTATCCGTTTTTATCTTAAAATAGGGTTATTGGGCTTTTCCCGACCCTTTCTAGCTCCACCTTTATAGTGGTCTTATTTTTTCTGCAAGCTATTCAACGCATCCGCCATGACCTTGTGGCAAGGGAGCCCCATGCGACGTGAGACACTTTTCTCACACGAAAATTTGTATTTTCCATGTTTGCTTTCTTTCGGCCTTGTTTTGTGTTTGTTACGTGTTGTTTCACCGCTTTCAATTGAAAATCATTATGGCCTCCACTCTTGCGTGATTTTTCATCTACCTACAAAGTGAGTGGCCATCTATTTCACATCGCACAAACACATTGATCAGTAACCAACACATTGTTTATAAAGTGCCGCA